>RJWH01001570.1:0-27394 GCA_004363575.1 Solenodon paradoxus
CCCTCTCTCTCTCTCTCACCTGCCACCTCGCAGCTGCAGAAATGTCCACCTGAATGCTGTCTGCAGACAGAAGGTGACAGGGCAGGAGCCCACTGTGCCACCACCCACGACTGCACGCCTGCCTCTCAAGCTGCAGGAGGGCCCAGAACCATAGTTGCAGGACCAGGGAGGGGAGCAGAAGTCAGCTTTGTTGATGGAACAAAGGACAGCAAGAATAAGAGGCCTATCAGACGCTTAAAAGAAGTTTCGTTTCACATAGCACCTGGCACGCCGCTGCCCCAAAGACATGGTACAGACAAAATTACAAACCCAAAAAGAAGTTTAGCCGGCTTCATGGATGCCTGGACCAAACAGGTAGAAGGGAACGGAGGACGCGCTTCTGCTCCAAAGGTGTCGACACTGTATGGTCCATCTACTCAACGGGAAAAGTGAACGGTATTTAAAGCTACATTCTCAAGAAAACAAGCAAGGTGCTTCTGCTATGCTACTACTGGGGGAAGAGAATCATTAATACCATGAAGTTTTAAAAACAGGCTGTGCATTGCAAAAGAGAGACTGGGGAGAAACATACTAAAACGATAACAAGGGATGATTAGCTTCTTTTAGATTTCCTTAATTTTTCTAAACCTTCTTTAATGAGCATGTTACTTTTTAAAAGGAAACATAGTATTTATATCTTGTAAGAGAAAACACAGCATCACTAAATACTCCTGTCCACTGACTCGTGGTCAAGAGCAGGTGTGCCCACAGTGAGCGGCCGCTGGAAGAAGTGCTAGCTAGCATGGGTGGCCCTAGAAAACCCTGGGGTGAAGCATTGGGACTGACCAGTAGCCCCAAGTTAGGATAGGAAACCCCAGATCAAAAGGAAGGGGTTTCAGTGACCTGTCTGCAACAAGGCACTGGCTAGCAGGGAGTAAGACCAGTTCTTGGGCTCCCATGGCTGGCAGAGGCCTGGCGCGCCTCTCCCCCCGACACGCATGCACGCGCGCCTCTCTCCGCCCCAGTACATCATGACAGGACGGGGCGAGCATTCACGTAGAAGGACTAGTCATTAAACACAAGCACTGCTTCATCCACTTCCACGAGGCCCACCGCCGGCACCTCGAGGCCTCCTCCAGGAGGCGTGGATGAGGAACACACACTGAAATGTAGATGAAGTAAAATTAGTTGAGTTACTAATTATTCTACTTTGGTATATTTTTTAATTTTCTATAATAAAAATAGTTTACAGGTGCATTTATGGTGGAGTAGTGGTTAGGCTTGCCGCTTCTGGCCAAGAGCAATCCATATACATCCTGGGATGTGGGTTCATGTCCCATGTGAACAACCAAGATGAACAACTAAATCAAAGTGCTTCCTCCTCCTCTCTCTTCCTGCCTGCCTATTTACCTTCATTCCTGCCTGCACCTTTCCTTAAAAAAAAAAGTTTGTAAAAGTCACTATCAAGTATATATTATCAATAGCCCCATTTTACTAAAGAGGAAATTGACAGCTAGAGACAATAAGTAATTCACCAAAATCCCTCACAAAGATTCATGATTCGACCTCAGCCACTAGGCTCCCGAATCCAGCTCGTAATCATTATTCTCTAGTCACTCCCAAATCAGATCTCATTTTTAAACCCTTATAGAAACCATTTAAAAACCGTATTCCCCAGCACTGGCAAGTGCAGGAAGAAACAGGTACTTGCAGGCACAACGTGTGGGCAAACACGACCTGACACAATCACCTGGAGGGCAGCTTGGCAGCCTCTACCAACTTTCAAGCACATTCACCCCTCAACCCAGCAAGTCTTTCTAGAAAACGCCCGACTAAATGCACAAACAGGAAAGTGCACAGGTGTTTGCCAAGACACTGTCTAAAACCGCAAATCACGGGAAACAACCTACGTTTCTACTAACAGTGGGATGACTACGTAAACCACGGCACACCCGTGTCACTCTGAAGGCAAAGAATGTCCCAGAGCTGTGTGTTCTGACAGCAAAGGTCCCATACACATGAACAAGAAGAACTCAGGTTGCAAAACAGATGCATAATGTGAGCCTCCAACAAAGCAAAACCCATGGATTTCATGAGCCAACAGTCCAGTTTTATTGAAATGAACATGAATTTAGTTTCTATCACTTCCAACTGATTCATCCTGACCACGAGACTCTGTTTAGTAGCTGCTGGGTTCTTCATGCACCTGAACATCCTCACGGAGAGATGAGAAAGGGCTCTACCCGGCACCTACCGACTAGCTAAGCACAGACACCTCAACCATGAAATAAACTGCTGGGGCGTCTGCAAGGAGCCTCGACAGAAAGGGGCAGCATCGGCTGATCTGGAACTTTGGAAGAGGGTAGTAGGGGCCAGGGAAATAGTCGACAACAGATATCAGGAATCTTGCTTGCGGGGTGGGATTTCTCTAAGGGAGAAAGCTCTGATGTTCCGAAATCTGGCCTCTTGGTTCCTCTTGATGAGAGAAAGTTCTGGAAACCACAAGTCTCGCTCTAATGGACAGTTTGGTCTACTTTCAGACCCTCCCAACTACTACAGTGGCAGATGTCTGAGAGATGGATAATTTAAAGATACTTTCCAGGTATTTACATGACTTGAATTAAAGACAATTATTAAGATAGTGATAAAACAGGAATTTTGTTTAGAATTAAAATTTTAGAAATACATCCACACAAAATTAAAACCTTGTAACCCCAGGCAATACCTTTATTGAAATGTCTTTTTTATCTTTTCCCCACCCTGACCCAGTGCTAGTGGCTCAGAAACCAAGAGAAAGCAAACCTGAGTCTTTGAGCAGTCAGATATCCCGCCACTGAATCCCTCTCGGCGACACATCGAAAAATGCAGAAGCCCAGCAGGAAACTCACATACAGCACGTAAACTGCTGTTTTCACAGAAATGGAATTTAAATGCCGTATGTATCTAGTGGACCCCAAAACTCTCTTTTTTCAATGAAACTGGCCTTAGGTCAGAAAAACCCGTTAAGTCATAAATCAGAAATTAGGGCGCATCCTGACTGGCGAATGAATATGCTCGCCCTGACTCGCCACCCGCGCCAGGAGGCGCCACCAGGGTGATCACTACATGGAACGGTTTATGACCTCTTTCTTCCTGCCTGTAACTTTCCTTAAAAAAAGAAAAAGAAATCAGGCCTCAGGAAACCAAGGCACAGTCATAGGAAACCACACTGCGATGCATAAAGTAACAAATATATTCACACGAATTTCAATCTGAGACTAAACATCATGTAAGTGGACATGCATATGTATCTATCAACACACATATAAAAAATCGGAAGCAAAACAAGGTGAGTGTTTGAGCTTCAGGTCCCTCTCCAGAAGCATCTCCTTACAGGTGCCATGAGCTGGCCACAGTGACTAGCCCTGTTCCTTCCCTGATCTCCACGTACCTCCCAAGACCCCACCCCGCTTTCCATCAACCCTGGGCTCCAGGCTTCTGCTCAGGCCTGCGTGAGCAGCCCACACCTCCCCTCTGCCGTCTGCAGCACCAGATTCTACCTCCTAAGGCCCCTTAGTAGGCAAATAAGTTGGCAGTTTGTTTTCTGGGAAAAGCCAACTCTTCCATGTTTAGCTTCACCTTTTTGGAACACTAGAATGAAGGCCAAAGACATAAGCCACAGGGGAAGCAAGGCGGCCAGGGTGTGCCTGACTCAGTCCAGGCCCAGCTCGCCACCTCAGGCCCTCCCCTGAAGAGCCCGGGTTTGGAACAGGGCGGGGCCAGCACCTACCCTGCTGTGATCTGCAGGTACAGCCATGGGTACACCCTTATTTTTTAATTTTAATTGCCAAATTATAGACTTCAGATGCCCAACATACCTCCCTACCGACAGCTGTCCCCAGGTAAGATAAAATACTGTCTTTCCGACTGTTTCTCAGAAACCTGGGGAGGTGGACGTCTGCGAACGAACCGGAGGCCAAGTTATACAGCAAGCAAGCACGTGCCGGCCCAGGCTACTGACTCCTTCCCTGCTGAAACCTGACAGTTCACCTCAACCCGCATCACCGTTACGCCCTGCGGTCAACTCCTAGCCTGGGACCCGTAAGTGCTTTCAGCCATTCAGCTCTGCTGTGGCTCATCTCCCAGGGCTGGTATTTGGCTCCCGGGAGGAGAGAGAACATGGGCCCAGTCACAGCCTTGGGAATAAGTGACTGTCCAGCTGGGTACTCCTGGCTTCGCCATCCTTTTCTGAAAAGGTAGAGGTAAGAGGGTGGGCAGGCACACGCACAGCCTGCATTCACCGCCTTCTGTAAAGGGGGCGCCTGGGATGCTGCAGACCCACACAGAAGCACCACTGCTCTGTTTCCACTCCGGAGAATATCACGTCCCACATACATACCCTGACACCCTGGGTCAGCACCACACAGGTGTCTTTCCAGCCTACCTTTGGGACAGCCATGCATGCGTGGAGTCAGCACAGGTGTTGGTCACTGCCATTCCCTCCCCCTCTGAGCTGTCCCCGCCCCTCCCGGCCCTCCCACAGCAAGTGCTTTCAGGCCACACAATGAGTGGGAGGAGGAGAAACACTTCTATTGAGGAAGGCGTTTTGTTGTTTCATCCCCAAGTGGGGGCTGGGGTAGGGACAGAGGGGAGACCCACAAAATTTCTAATAAGCAGTTTCCTCAAAGCTAAAATGATTTTCTTTAATTGCTTGGTGGGAACAGTTTCTGGTGGGGGTCTCTGCCCTCCCCTCAGCCTAATTGACTTACTGAAGTTTAACAGGGGCTTTCACCTGGAGAGACTGCAATTATTCCCCCCATCCCACATTCGTACCTGGGCTCTCCCCACAGGGGGCCTTTGTTCCCCCTAAATACAGCAGTGACACAAATGTCCTCAGCAGCAGGGGAACACAGGGAAGTGGTAATTTTCAGCCCAACGCAATTAGCTGAGGGCTTTTCAGCCCTCCCAGTGAATGGTGAGGAAACTTTGGCATGTGGGAACGGTGAGCTGGGGCTGCTCTGTGCGAGTCAAACAAAAGAGGCTCTGAAGTGGGCCCGTAGTGAGCCAGGCCAGGGCTGGTGGGGGCAGCTGGGACTGGGGCCTGGCCAAGAGACCCATACCATCATCACCCACGCAGCCTGTGACTTCCAGTCAGGACCAGCGGCCCGACAGTTTTCTGGGTGGTAGAGGACATGAGGAGAGGCGGCTGCCTTGTACCTCGCACCAGTTTCACACTATGAAGCGAGAAGGGAAAGGGTGGTGGATTGAGCAGGCAGGGGAAGGGGCCCCAGGGCCACAGAGCTGTCGGTCTTGCTGTCCCAGGGGGCCTGGGGCTCCCCTTGCAGTAGGGCCTTCCCGAGTCAGGGAGCTTGAGGGGAAAAATCTGCCGGGAGACCAGGGGTTCCTCTAGTGCTTCATCTCCATGTGGCCACCACAGCAGCTCTACCACTAAGCAGAGGAGACAGTCCCCTGCTGGGGTGGCTTCAGGCTTCAGGGGAGACGCGCAGGGTGAAAGCAGCACAGGCTCACCTGGGTCGTGCTGAGGGGTCCACAGCCGAGAAATGGGGACTCCAGCCACAAGCAGGCCTGCCGACCTGGCACATCCAACCTGCGGGAGCCCTGAACCCAGACCCCGGAGACAGAGGCCCCAGGCCTGCAGTGCTGCCCACAGCTGCCCTCCAGTCACACCGGCAGAAGTTAGGTCATACCCCTATTTGCCATCAAAAACCTCATACCACACACAAGAGAGTCTGAAACCCAAGTGAAATACATTCAAGGGGCACTTGGAACAGTTTGGCACGTGGCTTCTAGGTGGCTGCCCGGCACACTCTGGTGGTTTATCCAGAAAACTACTGAAATCTGATGTCTACCCCAAGCCTTCGCCGGCCCAGTGGCTGCTAGGAACCACCCTTCTGGCTCTCACCCCACCACAAGCTCTGTCCAAAGAGGCTCTCAGGGGCTCTAGTCCAAACACCAGTCCACAGACGCGAAAGCAGACCCTCCCCACTGACCCACTGCTCCTGACGGCTCTTCTCTCCAGACCAGGCCAGCAATGGCAGAGGACAAGCAAGCCTACTGCTCATGACACACCAGGCCTGGGTTCTATCCTCCCATCTTCTGCTGCCCCTGCGTTAGCTCTGAGCCCTGCCTGCACCCGCCACCCTCTCCCCTTAGTCCTGCTTCAGACTGACACCCCTCAGAGAACAAGGCCTTACCCAGAACACAGGTAATTACAGAACTGGAGGCAGCAAAGATGGGGGTTTTGTTCCTTCAACTGGTACCTGAGGACAATCCAAGGTGACTCCGTGCTAGGTGCTAGGGTGTTCGGGAAAAACCAAGCTCACATAGGTTTGCCCCTAGGAAGCTTAAGCTCCAACCGTCCAACCGAGTCACATCTTTTGTGTGTGTGTGTGTGTGTGTGTGTGTGTGTGTGTGTACACACATTTCTTTTTAATTGGGTGCAGTTCAAGATAATCAAGTTCTAACCCCAAGTGAGAAGGAGACCACCGTAGGCCAGGAAAACAGACAGCATACCACGGTGGCTCAAAAACAGGAGCTCTGGAGTCAGATGCCAGAGCTGGAGCCCCAGGAACCTCAATAACCAGCTGTGACTCTGATTGTTAATTCATCTCTCTTGGGCCGCAGTTTCTTTTCCTATAAACTGAGGGTGGGGCAGCATTATCTGGGAAGATGGAATGAGACACACAGTGATCAGCATAGTGCATTTAGTCAGTGCTCCGTAATGTCAGCTGTCCTCCTCCTCCTCCTCACTGTCCTTGGCAACAGAGAGGCCCTGGGGACTCCTGATCAAGAAGTGGTCTAGTAAAGGGAGCACCTACCATCTGCTCGCAAAGCAGCAAGAACTGGATAAGAAGAGAGACATCAGGCTCCCTACCCTTATTCTGCAGACCACTTCAGAAAGGACTGCCAACGTTGGTGACAAACAGGACAAATTTAAACTGGCCAGGAGATCCTGAGCCGGCCGGGGGCCTTGCAGGGCGCTGGAATGTGTGCCCCTCAACCTGACCACAGCACCCGCAGCCCTCCCTACCACCAGCTTGCTGGCTGGAGTGCCAGGGACCATGCCAGCAGGCCCAGGCTGGGCAGGAGCGGAGGCACAGGTGAGCCTCGGAGGGGATCCCTGGGCTCCAGAAAGCATTTCCCCTGCGAGCGCAACAAAGCCGGGGCTTGTTGTTTGTTGGTCAAGGCGCCTTTGCTTGTTTGGGCTGCAGTCCAGACAGTGAGGCTGCCGAGCAGGCAGGGGACATTGCTGGGGGAAGGGCACGGTCAGCCTCCCTGGCACCTCCCTGGCACCGGCACCCTCCTTCTCTGGGTTTCTCACTTTGCTCAGCATGGCAACCCAAAGGAGGCCCAGGAAAGCACTTTTCATTACCCAGCAACCCGGCAAACAAAGCCACAGGGAGAGGGAGAAGGATAAAAGGTTTGGGGTTTCTCATATTTGGTTTTGGGGTATTTCATTGGTTTGAAAAAATAATAAAAGAAGTTGTTTCCGCCACCCCAATCACTCAAACTCTGGATTCAGGTCTCAAACGGCAGTGGTCCCACGGCACTGAGACCCATGAGCCCTCTTCCAGTGGAGACAGTTGGTCCCAAGAGGCCTGGAGGGAAGTTTCCTGCCTCCTGGTTGGGTGTGGCTAGAGGTGGGGCACGGCAGGGGCACGGCATGGCCATGTCAGCCCCGCCATGAAACTGCGACCTCACGCCCGGCGGTCCTGCCAGTTGTGGGCGGGCACAGCCTTGCAAATGGTGCCCGGGGGCCACCAGAGCACTTATGCCCGAGGTCTGGGCGGCCTTCTGCAATGCAGAGGCGAAACCAGTGGAGAGCTTGGCTTACTGCTTCCTTCATTATTCTGAGGAAAGGAACCCTCACTCACCGGTCATTCGGCCTCCATCAGCTGCCTTCCACTGGCCCCAGGGTACTGACTTCCCTTGAGTGATTACCACCTGGAGAGGGTGAGGGGAGAACTGTTCTCACTGCCCCTCTAACATGGGTGGGATTCAAACCTAGGAGGTAAAGGAGACAGTGGGCCCAGGGACCCCTCCCTAAGCAGCTGCCTGCCTGTCCTGTCCAGTTCCTCAAGTTTAACTCAGCCCACTCATCCCACACGCACATGCCTGCTCGGGAACAGATTTTTCTGGCGGCATGTATCTGTCATGTACTTTTGAAATCACAAACTATAAAAACTGAATTTTTCTCTTGGAAAAACATTAGGACACCAAAAAGATGATTTGATTGGAAGTTTCCTTTCTTTCCTACGAAGCCACTTGGGACAGCATGCACACCTCTCAGAATGAAAAGAAGCGACAGATGCACAGACACTCGGCAGTGGTGCGGGCTCCCGACCGAATGGCGGGGTAACCCACCTCACTTCAGACTTCCTCGTGCGCGGTGCCTCAGCCCAGTTCTGATACTGCTTGTTAGGGGCCAGAAGCCTCCTCAGTCAAAGGTCTCTAGAGATAACTGACTTCCCATCCCTCCTACCATCCTGCTCCCTCAGTGGGAAAGCCAAGAAGTTCAGACCCCAGCAACAGACCCGCAACACAGGACTGGGCGCCCTGCCCTCTTCCTGCCAGGGCTCTGCGTTCTCCCGGGACCAGAACCACTCCCTGCGACCTGCTGGGGAAGCACACAGTGTCCTCCAGAAAACAACAGAAGGATGAGTCACAGGACGAGCATCCCAAGGGGAGAGTGGGCAAAAGACAGTCCAGAGGAGAATCACAGAATTACAGGGAGCACAGCTGTGGCCAGACACCCGGGAACTAGGTTCCTACTGCCCCTTCCCTGCTCCAGGGCAAAGGGGATAGAGGAACCCGCTGGTCTTCCACATGCATATACGTGAGACTCAGTCAAGGTGTCTTCCTGAGGTGACACTGTCCCAGGAGAAGTGGTGAAATCCACACACTGTGATGATGGTGAAAGGCATTAGATTCCACAGGGACTGTCTCAGGAGAGGCTATTCTTGCTTGGGGGAGGGTACCCAGAGACCAAGGAACCTGCCTCAGTCTCCTGCCCTGACGCATTGTCAGTGAGCAGCTCAGACAGTGGACACGAACACACACACACACACACACACACACACACACACACACACACACACACACCCCCCGCCCTCCGCCCTGGGAAGAAAAGGGCAGGACGTGAGCCTGTACATAAAAATAGAGCACTGGCCATCTACCGCTCAGTTAATTTTCATGAGATGCTAATTGCTTCCTCCAATCATCTCTTCTCCTTTTCCTGGGAGAAGTGGAAAGTACACAGAGGGATACTTTTCCATCTTTGTGGGAAGGAGCGGGGGGGGGGGGGGGGGAGTGGAGGGAAACAGAAATAAACTGCCTCCTATAGGTGCTCAGTGAGCTCCTATGTCCCAGATTCGCCCAGTGGTCAGGAGGCCCCAGGCCAGTGACCGGGATTAGGCCTTCATTCGGGTGTAGGTCTACCAGCCACAGGATGACATCTGTGCACTCTAGCCCAGGCACCTCAGGAAGGCTGAGGAAGCAGAGACTGGTAAAAGCAAAGGACGGTGTGGGTGAAAGAAAGCAAACATTCTAGGCATTTCATGAAGTTACATAAAGCATTGATTCTAAGTGAGATTTTGAAAAATAAATGAGATTTTGTACCCCTGCTCCTGGGACCCCAGCCATGGAAGGAAACTCTGCCATAACCAAACATTACCTGTTCTCAGTTTCCCTGAGAATGCCGAATGCTAAGTAATCTGATTAAGTAGACAAAACCCAGTGGCTTCTTTGAGCAAACATTCTGGATCAGTTTTTTGGGGGTTATACTTCCCACATGAGCCCTGGGCAGCACCGGCAAGAAAAGAAGTCAGTTTCAGAGCCATGCTCACCTGACTGACTCGGATCGTCTACACGGGCAGACCAGGCCACCCTACTGGGACAAAGTTAACAGCCCCTGCCAGGCCTCGGTAAAGACCAGCACGGCTAGTGGCCAGTCCTTCCCAGCCCCAAAGAGAAGGTCCAGCTGCGCGGGGAAGCAACAGCAGTACCAGGTCTCCGCACTGCGTCTGAATTCCACCACTTTGTGCTCTTAAACTACAATCATCAAATATCAGTGTTCCAGGAAATCAGGTTTTCTGATCATTTGTCTTATCATTTCAAATTCTCCAATCTTACTTTCAGAGGTGAGGTCCCCCCTCTTTTTCACGTCAAGGCGTAGGAAAGCAGCAGTGGGCCATCTCACCGGTCCATCTTTCCCTCCCTCCTCCGCCAGCTCCAAACACTGCTTCAAACCTCCTGGGCGCTCTACAAGTTCCCAAGAGCAATCGCTGCCTATTCCTCCCATCCAAATATAATTATACTTTTAAGAGGAAAAAAACAGCCCAAGGAATCCCCAAAGAAGCCTGCTGCACTCCTCCCCTTGTAATGAAGCTTAATAATGAAATGCCCTGCACTCCAATTAGTAAGAAAGCACTTTCTCTCCAGCTGAACCCCCCTATGGATGCATCTCATTTGCTTCTGCGCTCTCCTCTCTCTCCTCCATCGGGCTCACATTTAAAGGTTGTGATCTGTTGGTGCCCTCTCAGCCAGACCCTGGCAAGACAGCCTGGTGGGTGATAGTGCCTTCTACATCTCAGGCCTCAGGCTGGCCGTCCCTCCATCACCACAACACACACACACACACACACACACACACACACACACACACACACACACACACACACAAACACATGCTCTGTCTCTTTCAGGCTCTCTACGAGATGCCTGCAAGATGGAAGAGAAAGTGCACATTTGAAAAAACACAGCATTTGAAAAAGCTAAGGGAAAAGCAAAGGAAAACGGGAGGGCAAGGGGTGGTACCACTGCAAATGTCTGTCTTAATGACAAAAATGTTCTCTGCCATGAACTGGCCCAGGCAGGAGCAGCTTTTAACCAGGGGACACCTTGGGGACTAAGGCCCCTCAAAGGCCTTAGAGCTCCAGCCTCTTCCCCTCAGCAGGCCTGGCAGTGACTGGCACCAATTCCCCAGACAGCCCGCAGGGTGCCAACAGCAGCACAGAGAAGCCGCTGTGCTTGGAAACCTGGGCGGGTACCTCTCCAGAGCCACCCCAGCTCAGTGGCCAGCCCGAGTCCACCTCTGTCATCTGGAAAGTGAGCACACAGTTCCTTTCTAAGAACCCTCTCCTCGGACCAAGGGCCCCGCCTCAGCACCACTGAGGTCAGGACCAGCCCGGCCAGGGCAAGGTGGGCAAGGGTGGGCTGGTCGTAGCACTGCCACCTGACCCAGGGACCCAAGGTTTCCCTCTCCCCAGAGGCGTGGCCGGCCACATCCAGCTGACACTCCCAGCGCCCCCTCCGCAGGTCATGCAGCCATGTTCCTCTTAGCAAGACCAGGGGCTCATGAGCCACGCTGCAGGGAGGTGGACGGTAAGGCTGGAAGGCACCCTGATGGGCAGGACCTCACCTCCTCACTGGGGAAAAGTGCCCTTCCTTCAGTCTCTGTTTCTGGAACTCGCCCCTCAACTGTCAGAGGTAAGCATCTGAGACTTGCCCGAGAGCCCTGGACACGGCCTCTTTTCTGTCTAGGCCTGCTCCCCCTTCCCAGTAACTGGGCAGTCGTCTGCCGCAGACTGCTTACCAGCACCCTCTGCCTGTCCCCCGCTCCGCGCCCCCCCCCACGCCTCAGCAGACAAGGGCCTGCCCCGACTCCCTGAGGCTCACAATCTGTGCTCCTGCCAGACTCCGTCACAGGGGGTATCACTCACATCAAGCTGGCAGCCCTACGTGGAAGAACGAACCGCCCCCTTCAGGGGCTGGGGGGCCAAGTATGCATGTGCCTGGGCGTCCCAAGGTGCTCTTGTTCTCTAGGCACACAGCTGTGGTCTGTGACAGCCGCAAGGATGGGGGAATTCTCTGCCAGCCAGAGTTGGCAACTCACCCTACCTCTCAAATCTGCCACTGGCCCCCAGGGTGGAAGACCCTCCAAGAAAAAGAGGCCCCGCAAGACAAAGACCCAAGGCCCCCCAGCCTGGCCTCCCAGCCCAACACAGGCCCACATTAAAATCAACACTCCGTGAACACACAAAACTGACAAGGCGGAGGGGCGCACATATCAGATACAAAGATCAGGCTCTCGGGAGACGCCGCCTGCCGGTCTCCCATGTTAGCTCCAAGTGACTAAGCGCAGGATGGGAAAGAACGCCATCTCGGAGGCCAGAGCTCCCGCCCAGGCTCCAGCTCAACTGCCTTTTCACTAGGAAGATGCCTCTGCCTGGAAAAAAAAGCAAGCATTGTGTGGGGACCATTAATGCGTGCGCTTCTGCACATTCCTTCAAGAAGCAGGAGTGCACTGGTCCCAGAGCCCCCGGTCTGGTGCCCCAGCGATTGTCCAGGCCTGGAGCACACATGCCACCTGGTCCTTCCTTCAGGCCCCCAGAGCTGTGATCGGTGGGAAGGGGCCTTCCAAACACCCTGGCTTCATTGTGCCCCAGAAAGAGGGGACTAATTACTCGCCTGCACTCGGCAGTGCCCAGGGAGAAAACAGAGGCCAGTGGGGTGGAGAGGGTGGGAAATGGGGGTGGGGGGTAAAGAAGGGAGAGAGAAAACCACAGGATACATTTCAAAGTTTCTCTAGCAATTTGGGGGTGGGGGAAAAGCAAGCCAGGTCCTGATGTGAAATCATACAGAGGTCAGGGCTGGGTCTTCCACCCTTGTGAGAAAGTGGTGAATCAGGGACGGTTTATCAAACGATCATTTTTTTCTTTTGAAACTGGGAGGCAGCAGCTTGGACAATTCTGCAGATGTGCTTGATGAGTTAGGGACAAAAATGGCCCTTCTTTGGACCCCTCCTCCCCTCCTTCTATAAGGGCTCCCATCGGGGGTTGCTTCTCCCTCCACTGCCTCCCAGGCCCTCCCCTCCCTTCTTCAGTGGTCAGCTGAGACCCCCACCCACTGCTTGCTTTTGTACTCTTGGCCTTTGGACATACTGACAGGGGCCTTTATGAGACCCCAATCAAGACCCCCATGTCACAGGTACCTAGTAGAGACACCAGACCTTTTCAAACAAGGGACAACAAGGAAAATCGGCTGGCCCATTGTCTCTCCTCTGTGCTAAGTGAGATGAAAGGGGCCCGCAGCCCCCTCCCCACAGCCCGCCTGCCAATCACCTCTAGTTATTAAGGTCACAATGTGTAAATTCTTTTGACCTGCACCTAATCAAAGATTCACCGGCCCTTTCAAATCCGAATAGGGAGGAGGGGAGAGATTCCCTCTCATAAACCAAGCAAACTCTCCCTCAATAAAATTTCTCTCTCTGATTCCTTCTCAGCTTCCCATCTCCACCCCTCACTTCTCCTCACCCCACCCTCCTCACCACTAGCTTCAAACACAAATGACAAGCCCCATGGAATGACTACCCCTCAAAAACCTGAGGAGGATTTGAAAGTTTCTATTTAATTCTCTTTAAAAGAAAAGTTTTTAGACAGGCATAGCTGCCCAAGCAAGCCCTGAAACCTGGGCACCCCTGTGGCTCCGAGGGCAAATCTCTCCAAATTGTCAGGTTGTACACTGACTTTTCTTCTCTCTCCTAAATTAGCCTCTCCTCCCCCAGATCCCATTATTCATGGAGAAAACAGCTCATCTGAATGATAGTCCTCGCTCTGTCACTTAGCATCTCTAACTTAGTTGCCGGCCCTCCCAGACCCGGCTCCGGCTCGCACTGAGTGGCTGCGGGAGCTGAGGGCGGAAAACTGGCAACACCAAACAGGCAACCCTCCTGGAAAAAGTAACTGTCGGCTGGAACAACAGAGAACTAAACAAGAACCAGAGGGAAGAACCTGAGTGAAAGCAAAGTTTAGGACTTAGTGTAGTTTGAAAACAAAATGCTCAAATCAAGCAAGGAGATCACGCCTGCAAACCTGCAGGCATCGACAGCCTTTCCTTCTCTCTTCAGCTGCTGCTCAGAACAGAGGCGGCATGCCCAGCACCAGCACGCGGTGACAAATGAGTTTATGCACGCTGCCCACTCTGCCCTGGCTCGGCGCCCTTCTCCCCCGCCTCGCCGAGGGCACCCTTCGCCTGCTGTCCCCCGTGCCCAGCTGCCCTCGCTTCTCCTGGTGTCCCATGGGTGTGCCTCCATGTGTTTCTTCGGTGCCTCCCACCTCCACGCCACATCTGAGCTCGGGACCATCATCATTCCTCCTCTCCCTGCAGAGCGTCCCATTCGCCGAGCACCACGCTTCAATCCGCCCACATCTTCTACAGCCCCTCTCCTCCTGGTGCGCGCATCAAACCCTGCTCTTCACCACCTTCCCACCCGGGCCCTAAGCTCTCCGGGCAGGCAGCCCTCGTGCCCAGGCTCCGCTCCTTTCCACTAACCACGCCAGCCAGCCAGCCAGCCAGCCAGCCAGCCAGCCAGCCAGCCAGCCAGCCAGCCAGTCCCGCTCTGAACCCCTCACATGGAGCGCCCGCAGCCTTTATCATACGTTCGCTTAGACCAACCCGTCTCAGGTCCCTTTCTGTAAAAAGAGTCGTCCTTTAAGTCCCTTTCCACGTCCACGTCACCCAGGAAGCCCCTGACTTAACAGAAAGGCCACGGCTGCCCCTGCCCACAGCCGTGGCGGCGCGCGGCATCCTGCTGCAGACACGCGGGACAAATCATCTGGGAACCGCGCTGTCCTCGCAGCTGGACCGCTGACCCCTGGGTGTAAAACCTCCCTCGTGCTTCGCCCATGCGCCCACGTGACGCGCGCACAGCAACACGCTCCGTACGTGGCAACAGACACTCAATGTGCATTCCGCCGAAAAACCTGGGCCTTGCATTGCCTTTTCCAGAATATTCCAGTATTTTAATTTCTTTCCCGGCAACATGTCTCAAGCACAGAACCATGTTTAATGCTACAAAAGTAAATGTCAGGAAGGATTTCTTTCAGGGTAATGGAAATAGTCCGAACTGAATTGTGATAATTGCACAATTCTCCGTAAAATCACTTAAAACAATGGACTTTATACCTAAAATTGCATATATAAAATGGGTGAACTTTATAGTATGTAAATTATGCTTCACTAGAACTGTTTAAAATCGAAAAGTGAATATAGGTTCATGCATTCTAAATTTAAATAGTTGTGTAAAGGGGAAAGGATTCTAATGCTGGATGACAGTAAAATATACATTTAAATATAATTTATTTTTTAATTATAAATATAAGCTCATTACAAAAACTTTCAATACAAAAAGTAAAAAGAAAGTAAATGCTAGCAAAAATTTACCACATAAGAAACAGTGACCTTTTTTCACTCAATAATAAGCATGACATTTTCTGAAGTTAATAAGTATACATCTGTCTTATCCTTTTAATGGCTATGTACTATTCTATTGGGTAAATAAATATGTCATAAAACATCTACCAGACTCCCATGAATGAATATTCACCTGTTTTTAGTATAAGTCTTCATAAGCGCACTCGCCTACTTGTCTGGTGAGTGCCTTAGGAAACATTTTTTTCTTTTTTTAAAATTTATTTGAGAGGAAGGAAGGCAAGAATGAAAGCAGGCAGGAAGAGAGAAGAGATAAAAAATACATTTTATTTACTTATTTTATTTCTTTTTTTTAATTTTTTGGTTTTCCACCCTAGCCCTGGGTCACAAACCTGCGACCAGCTTCTCGGTCGTCTGAGCCACCAGGATGCATCCTTAGAAGTGGAAGCCAAGTGTCAAAAGGTTTTTACATTTTCATGTTGATGCTCACTGTAACACTAATACAATTTTAAAAATCTAACTTTCCGTCTCTTATTCCAAGACCACCCTCAATAATCTGCAAAAGATTTCCCTGACTACAGACGTCCAGCAAAGGGAAGAATCCTTTGAAAAATCAGTACTTTTTTGTTTTGTTTTTTGTTGTTTACACTTAGACACAGTATATCGTGGACACTAGTGAGATTCAAACTCTGGACAAGTAGGGTGCTTCAAACACATTAACCCATGTGTGTCTCTCTCTTTGCCAAATGTTACAAATCTCACCCTCATGCTCACCTGGTCCTTCTCCTGGGCCATCGACCACTGGACCCCACTCCAGCCACTCAGGGGTCCCCTCCACTCAGGCCCAGGAGGACAGAGGTAGAGCTGTGGCCAGGAGAACTAATGCCAGAGTTGCAACAAGGCAGGAAACTCTAGAGAAAGAAAAGCATCCTGCAGGAGTGGAGTCCTCGGGAGAAAGAAAGGCCACGTGCTCTGAGCTGGACCTTCTCTGTAGCCCCTAACAGCTAAGAAGCAGAGTTCAGGGGCCCAGCAAGTTCAGTGGAGCAGTGGTGCTGAGTGACAGCTGGTTAAATCTGACAGCATTTGCTGAGACTCCAGAGTCTGACTGGGTACCACAGGACTGACCTGTGGTCAAGACTCATACGAAATTCTCTTTCAAAATTCCCCAATCAGCGCAGAAGGGAGAGGGACACTCATGGTGGCACAGGCACGAAGGGCTATATTTCACTGCTCCCTACACATTTCAGCTCTTCCTGCCCTCTCTGTTCCACCAGCATGCGTCACAGATGGAACAGAGCCACACAAAAGCAGCAGAAGCCCCCACAGTTATACAAGGGCCTCCCTATATTTAGATGTGGAAAGTTATTCCTCCACGCTTCCTTTTGGCCTCTCTCAGCATCGTCCTGTCTAGCCAGTTCCTAGAAAGAAGACATCTGAAGCCTCTCACCTGACCACTTGCTAGGCCAGCATCCTCAAAGTGGTGGCCATCCCCACCTGTCCGCACCTGCAGCATCTCCCAAAGCCACCCAGACCTAAGTGTCTCTGGCCTGGAAGCAGGAAAACACACTTCCGTAGAGGGGCAGACAAAACACTGGACATCAAGAAATGAGAAAGATGAATGGCTCCACGTCTCTCATCAGTCACCTGCAGTGCATGAGAGTCGGAGGGAGTCTAAGAGAAGAGCCTTGGATTTAATGCCTCAAAGCAGGCAGCCTCCAGCCTTTGAGATGTGTGCTCCTCAGTCCACACAGCAGCTCCACCCCCAGGACCGATGTGTACATTGTCCAGCGTACACCGATTTTTAATGGGGCTGATGTGTCCAGCCTACAGTGGGAATCAAAATCTACACTGTGTTCTAGAAGCTCCACTGCAGCTTTGCAGTAGCAAAGAACAGAGGAGGACACAGCTGAACAGGGTCAGAGACAAATCTGAACACAAGAATGAGAGTGGTGTGTGTGTAAGGGTATCAGAGCAAAATGTGATTTAAACTTATTTTAATCTCTTACAAGTTTCTCTCTCATTACTTGAACTTCTTCTGCAAATTAAGACCCTGCTGAAAATTGATCACAAAACTGGCACCTCACCTGGCCCTCGGATACTTTGTGTGCTCTATTCAAGTCTCAAATTTGCATTGCAAACTATGAAAAGGGAAGGCTTCTGTAGAAAGCAATTTCCTGGGCCAGCAGCTCTCAGACTAAAATTCCCTTTGCAATTACCACGTACATGCTTACCACCTCCTCCCTGCAGCGCCCCTCACCCTTGCCAGCACCACTGCCTGAGCCAAGCCTGACAGGGTCCTACAGACCAGCCACAAACCACCGCTAAGAAAGAGCCCTGGTCAGAGAGGAGCAATAAGTTGGGAAAAGGGACAAAGATCTTGGGCAGTCGGGCACCCCGGAGGTATGGGAGTTTCATGTCCAAAAGCACATGATCTGAAACTGCAAGAGTCCTGTTCAAGAAACTGCTGGAGGCGAGAGGGTGAGCCAGAGGCCTCTCGGTGCTGGTCTGAAGGAAGAGCCAGAACCTTCCGTGGGCTTGTAAGCAGAAACGCAGGCTGTACTGTCATACTTTGTGGTACTCCACAGCACAGCAAGTCAGCCCCACATGGGCCTTCATGATCGTGACTTCTTCACAGCCTGTTCCCGCGCCAGGTGTCGGTGGCGCACCATCTGCTCTCTTGATGGGGTGAAGGAATGTTCCAGCTTTGGGTTCCCAAGCTCTTAACCCCCAAAATGGAACTACTTACTGTAAAAAGAAAACGCACCAAAACAAGCACTCTCGGAAGCAACAGAATTCCTTTAGCCAATGACCAACAGTCATGTGTGATTTCCTGAACTCAGAGAAAGGAAAGAATATGACTGGCACTGTGAACGGTTCTCTGGAAGTTCCAGGGACCAGAACTTTGGTAGTTGGAAAGGTGTGGGTAGCGGTGGAGGGATTTTTAAAAATCCTTGAAGTAAAAAGGAAAATACAAAAGTTAAGACTTGATTTCCATTTTTTTTTTTTTTTTTTTTTAAGGAAAGATTCAGGCAGGAATGAAGGTGAGCAAGCAGGTAGGCAGGAAGAGAGAGGAGGAAGAAGCACCTTGTTTTATTTTTATTTAGTTGTTCACACTGGTGTTTCCCCACCGGGACCTGAACCAGGGGTATGTGTCCTGCTCCTTTGGAGGCGACTGATCTAAGCACTGCTCCACCGGGGCGTGCCTGAGGAAGAAGCATTTTTATTTTATTTCCATTTGTTGTTTATACAGGTTGCTTCCCCCTGGACCCAGGACTCAACCCAGGCTTATATCCTTTAGAGGCAATTGACTTAACCACTATTCATCATGGCATGCCAGGACTTGATTTCTAAACTAAAATAGGGAAACCCGCCCTGCTGACAAGAGTCAGCCAACTGCAAGAGCATGGGGTGATCCCTCCGCCTCTGACTTGACCCCACTACACACACATCCACTAAGCTCATGATCCTCCTGCCCCTCCATCACTGCCTTCCTCGCTCAGTCCGGCACCCGCTCCAGACCCCCAGTCTTCTCCCAGAGTGAGCTCCATGGGCACGAGGAGCTAAAAGCACAGGTATTTCGAGACGCTCCTGCTTCTGGCTGATGTGAGGATTACAGCTAACAGGTGGGGAGATTCTCCTAAATATACGAGTAGTCTGATGACAGGGTCACTGGGACGGATCCGTGTCATAAGTCAGACAGGGCTAGAAGTTTCCGCCCCACCATCAGGTTTCTCTTTAGCCTTGACAGATCAAACTCCAGCCGAAGCAGTCTACAGAGATCAGTTCAGTCTCCAAGCCAAAGGTCTTCACAGCGAGGGACCAAAGCTGCCCCAGCTGGGCCTCCGCCGGCCCGTGTCCCAGATTAATCACCACCAGGCAGGGCCTGGACACCAACCTGCAATCCGAACCCAGCAGCACCTGCACAGGGGTCACCCTGACACCTCCCTCACTCCTTTGGGCAGGACTCCAGGGCATGAGGGTGTCCACCTGTTGACCAGGTTACCTGGAACAGGAGGGCAAGCCACTCAGCCATCTCCAGTCCTGCAGAGAAGTCGCGGAGGGTCTGAGAAGATGAGTGGAGGAAGGCGGAGAGATGTGGTGACCCAGGAAGGGACGTCAAGGCTCTAGGAGAAAGGAGGGCCTCCGCCTCTGGACAGAAAGAGAAAGGTCCATGTGCCTCTCACTACCCAGAGAGGAAATCCAGCAGGAGACCAACAGTCCGTGGACTCAGCCATCATCAGTTATGAACGAATGAGCTGCTTGCGTGTGTCTGGTGCACATTCTCACCGTCTACAGATACACAAGATGCTAACAGGGAAGAGGAAGCCAGAGCAAGGGTGTCCTTCCCCAGCATCCCCAAATGCTGCTGGACATGTCTGCGTGAGAGGAAGCTTAGGAACAGACTCCTTCTGTGACGCTGTAGCAGAGCGTCACTGAATGCAAGAACTCGGAGAACGCGCTCCGTCAAACGCGTGTGGACTCAGGGCTGGCAACGAAGCTAGAAAAGACTTCTGAGGACCAAAGGATGCTACTGTGCATAGATCAGATAGATGGTCCTCTCTTCCACGCTGCTGTTTCTCCAAGTCTGAGTAGAGTAAGAAACCTTTCTTGAGGTTGTAAAAAAAAAAAAAATCAAAGGGAGGAAGACAAGACCGGTATCTTACAAGGATGTGCCCCAGGCCCAAACTTGCGACACAAGGAGAAACCAGTGGATGGAAGCGCCTTTCCCACCTGCCCCCACCCCACTGGGGAAAGAAGGGTGGGAGGGGTCAGAGTGGAAAATGCACAGGTCAGAGAAGAGGAGAAAGAGCTTCTAGACGACCTTCATTTCAGGAGGGACACCCACATCCCGACCCACACTCCTAGGGCCTCCGGAGCTCCAGCGCCAGGGATCCCCTTTGAACTCTGGCTGCAGCCCGAGTTAGAATGGAGCAGTGGCTACAATTACACACTTGCTTGGAAGGGGGTGGGGGGTGCCGCCTGTGACAGGCCATGAAAGGTCCCTGCCTATAAAACAGACTGGAAAACAAACCCTTAATTTAAATGTTAATGAAAGTGCTGTGGAGACATCAGAGGCTTCCCGGCTGCTCAGAGATCAGCAACACCAGTCACAGAATTTATGGCTCCCTTACCCACCCACCTCCCTCTCTGCCTCATCACCCACTAAAGTTTAAAGAGGAAAAAAGGCAACTAATTTTAACATTAACTCCATGCTTCCACCTTGGGATGTGATTGCTAAACTATCTGTCGGCAGAACAGTGATCAAAGGCGGAAAAACACAGGCACGTTGCACACACAACCCAGAAAAGTCAGTGCAGCTAAGGCAGGAGAGCGACCTTCTCTCTTCCTGCTGAGGAGAGAGCAGAGGACAGCGGAGGCGCAGGGCGGGAGCGGGAGAAGGGCAACAGCAGCTCCTCCGCGACTCTGCCCCTGAGAACTTAGCCACGGGGCTACCCACTGGACGCTGCTGTGCAGGTCACTGCTGTTTCTCCAGAGTCCAGCACAGAGATTGTTTTAAGTATCTGGAGAGAGAAAGAAAGATTGGACGGGGAGAGAGATGGAGCTTGAGAAACAGACAGTAAAACAGTAAGACTGCGGAGTCGCCCGATAAGCAGGGGCAGAGTGTGTGTCATGCATCCACAGCAGTTCACCTTCTGCTGCAGGCTGTCTCCATTTGCAGTGTTTTATTTAAGTCGGTTCTCAGTAACTGAGCCAACGTAGCTGGCCAGGGAAAGAGTCGTGCCCACAAATGGGCGCTGGGCCAGCCAGGGCTGGTTAGGTTGCTGGTCTCCAGCCAGCAGCTCAGCACATGAGTCTCTCTGTGCCCATCTGCCCTGGGCAGTGGCTAAAGTCCAGGGTCTGGAGGAAGTGAAACCCACCCCTGTGGCATTTCATCCTTGCTCCTGATTGCTATACCTACCAGAGGAACTTGGCTGAGCACAGGCACAGGTGGGCACTGCCCTGAGACTCAGCAAGACAAGACTCTGGATTCATTTGTAATCCACACTGATCTCCGTCCAACGGCAGGTCATTTCAGGCCAGACCAGTGGGCCCACCTAGCATTACCCAGAGCTTCCTTCTTTCTTGGGCCTCATGCCACTCTTCCAGTCGTGCCAGCCGCTGGCCCCTCCATGGTGTCTCTGCCTCCCTCTCATCACACAGGAGGCTCCCCCCATGTGCTCCGTAGTCTGGCACAGAGGGACATCGAGCTGCTCCTCGTCTAGCTCTTCAGGTCTCCTTTCCCTAACAGGCTCCCGAGGAGGCGTCCCTCTGCCCCCACACTAGAAGGGAGGACAGATGGAGCTTCAGATCAGTCATGGGCCACGCCATCTGGAGGGCCAGCCACCACATGAAGCACGGCGAAGTCATGCCTCTGAGTCTTCTTCAAGTTATTGAGGTTGGGGTCCCTTTCAGGGCCCAGCTCTCCAAGACCGACTAGAAAAAGGAGCACTCAGATGCACAGTCTTCACTTTTGCTCTATCTTCCCTTAGAAGCAATGTGTGAGTTAAGGAGCCTGGCGCCAAAGCATGGCTGAGCCACTGGGAACCAAAAGAATCCAAATTGGACATTGGCTGGCTCTTTTTCCAATCTTGCCAGCCTCTGTCAGAGAAAACTCCAGAAGCAATTACCTTTCACGAAAGAAAGGTGTATTTCAAGACGCTGGGACTATGCGCCCACCACACACAACACACAGGAAACCCTGCACCACTGGAACAGACACCCTGCTCTCCCCCAGAAACCCGCCCCCTCGCCAAACAGCACACAGTGAATGCTTTCCTTCCAGACGCTCCCTCACCTCTGAGCGAAATGAAGCAAAAAGGGGCAGCTCCTCCCCCCAAAACCCCCCAGAGGCTGCGACTCACTTTACAAATTCGAATCGGTACATTTCATGCAGACTTGGACTAATCCCCCCCAAAACAAACAGGCCACCAGTAAGCAAAGTCACAAAATCAGATTGTATACTGAATAACACAGCTAAGTCGCTTCGGCACTTACACCGCTCATCTACCTGCCGAATGACAGAGACAAGAGAGAAGGGATTAAACCCAAGTGTCCTGGGAAGCCTTCCCGACCACACTCACTCACACAACAGCGAGTGTGGCTCAAAGACAGGCAAGGCTCTGCCCGGCACCAGCACTTCTTCCAGTGGGAGGCAAGACAGTGGTGCCGGCAGAGGAAGCGGGAGCTCTGAGCCCTCGAGTCCCACCCAGGAAAACCGGCAAGGGGGCCTCCAGACCCCCTGGCCCCAGGGCCTGCACAGTGGCTGCTAGGCCCTGTGAATGAAGAGGCACTCGCCCTCCTGGACGGCCCAGCACCCAGCTGCCACGTGGAGCCCAGGCCTCGTCACATGCTGCCACCCCACCCTCTCTGCCTTGCCTCTGGTCTGAAGAAGAAAAGGACTGCAGTCCCCACAGAGCCTTCAGTGGCCACAGTGACTGTCAAGATGCTGGTGGAGAAGGAACAGCACCAACCAGGGCTCGTCTCATGCCCCCCTCCACTCCAAGTACATGGCGATCAGCTAGAGCCCAGGCAGACGCTGCCTCTTCAGCCCCACTTCACACGTGCCCCGCACCCCCACCTTCCCTGAGCCTCAGCCTCTCCCTCGGCCCAGAGGGGCCTAGTCCCCCTGCCCTCCCGAGCAGAGACCAACACGTTTCAGGCACTCGGTGTCACTGACAGCCGTGCTCCGCTTCTGTACCCCTCACCCCACCCCGAACACGACCCTCGGGGGAACAGCCCGGAGCACGTGCCCACGAGGCTCAGAGTGCCGGGAAGGGGTAGGCTATGAGAGCAGCAACACACAAAACTAACGTTGTGCCAGAGAGGAGAGATCCTGTTGACACAATATTGTAGCCCTTTTAACTTTGCAGAGTATTGTCAGATACATTATTTCAAGTCATCTTCACAATAGTTAAGGTCTAGAAAGGAAACAGTATTCACATCCAGTAGATGAGACACTGGGGCAATGACTTACCTGGGGCCTTCCTGCTGCCTGGGTGATGGCAGAGCAGAACGCCAGTCTCCCAGAACAGACTGAGCGGGGAGCAGTGTCTCCGCAGACTGGCGAAATGGACGTTTATTTTACTTTAAAGGAAAGGGCAGGCAGGAATGCAGGCGAGTAGGCAGGCAGGCAGAAAAGAGGAACTAATTTTATTTTATTTTTATTCTGTTGTTAAACACTCGTTGTTTTCCCACCGGGCCCTGGACTCAAACCCAGGGTGGGCATGTGGCCTGCACTCCTTTAGAGGTGACTGACCTAACTGCTGCTCCATCAGGGCGCACCAAAATGGATGTTTATTGACAAGTTCAAATTCATGGACACAGTAAGAATAAATGAACCTAAATATAAGGGAAAAGATCTCTCCAGAAATATGTATTTCCTGGGGTAAGGAAAAAACAGAGGGCTAGAGACAACACCAACATGGCCTCTGGTCACCTGCTGTCAGGATGGAACCCCCGATGCAAACTGTTTTTAAAAAGAGTTTAAGACATAACCAATGGGGTGCGCCCTGATGGAGCAGCAATTTGGTCCGCTGCCTTCAACGAAGAGCACAGGCCAAATATCTCAAGGACCCAGGCTTAAGATGAAAACCAGCATGAACTAAATAAAGTGCTGCTTCCTCCTCTCACTTCCTGCCTTCCTGTCTCTACTCACCACAACCGCTGCCTGCACCTTTCTTAACAACAACAACAAAAAAGACATCAATGGAGTCGGAGAAAAGGGCCAACAGTGAACGAAAGAACCACTCCAGAACCCAGAAAGCAGACCAAGAGGCACACCCCGGTGGCTTAGTGGTCTGGTCAACTGCTTCCAGTCAAAGCAGAGGCCATGTACACCCCAAGGACCCGGGTTCGTATCCCGGGTTGGGATGTACAACTAAAATGAAAAGTAAAGAGTTTCTTCCTCCTCCTGCCTGCCTGCCTGCTCGCCTTCCTGCCTACTCCTACCTACAACTTTCCTTTAGGAAAAAAAGAGAAAAAGAAAAGAGAGTACAGCAAGGGCACAAGACAACTCAGAAGGTAAATGTGAAGAAAGCCCAGGCCTTCCAAGATGAGGCATATCAAAGACTCAGAGAAGGTTCGGGAAGAGAGCAGACAACTGATAAATGCCAGCTGCTAGCAGCAGCTAGTAGTAGCAGCTGACATAATAATAATCAGAAAGCTGTGTCCCTCTTCAAACCAGTCTCCAAGTCGCAGCCGAGAGAACCCCAAATTCAGTTTTTTGTGACCTAAAAGTCTTCTTAGTAATGAGGGCGATTCTCCCTCAACCCTTTCACCGGCGCCGCCTTCAGCAGCGCTGTGCCGGAGCCGTGAAGAGGAGGCGGCGGAAGCAGAGGGGCGGGTGAGGGTGCTGGGCGAGCCAGTCGCGCCCTCTGCCTGTCTGCCTGCAGGTTCAACCAGGCTCCCATCCGAAGGGCTCCCCTCACCGCTGAGCCCGGCCCAGCCCAGCACTCCAAGTACCCGGAGTCAACAGACATCCACAGGCAACCAGCAAGACACAGCCACCAGCACACCTGTCACCGGTACTGGCTGTCCCACCTTCCTTATGCACATCCAGCCACAGACCGCGCCCACACCCCCCCCCCCCCCCCCCCCCCGCCACCCCACCGCCAAGCCTGTCTAAGTGGCTTTAAAAAGGGCAGCATTAGGAAGAAAGTAAGGAGGGGACAAAGCTCAATGGCTCCATTTTCCACCTCCGCTCCCACACACTTAGGCCTCTACTCCCCGCTGGTCTTTCCTTCCCTCTTTCCTAGTATTGCTAGAATGATTTGTTCCGAACAGCGACAGGTTTATAGGTTAGCCGACACCTCCGCTCTGTGGAATTTTAATTAACTTCTCCCATCGTCAATATGCTAAAGAATGGGGTCTCCATTCTCTGGGGTCAGCAATGTGTTTCAGGTCCTGCTATATCAGCCGTCAAATTGAAGAATTAATGACGTGGCTAATCGGCTCTAATTCTTTAGGAAGAAAAAATCTGAAAGGGAGTTGTGGAAGGGAGCAGGAGGAGGGGTGCAGGCTCCATGGGGTGAGGAGGAGGAGGCTGAAGGAGGCTGAGCAAAGGAGGGGTTGACTCTCATAAAACAAGTGACTGACTTAAACCTAATGTTGGAAAATGGTGGCCCTACAGCTTTCCCATCCATCATGTGAGAGGTGAAGGAATGGGGGAGAAGATCCCAGGTAAGTACTGTGAAGAGCAGGTGCAGGAGGCCATATCCATACACTCTCCTGAGGAAGAAGGCGCTCTCCTTGGTTCAGAGAGCCCAGAAAGTAGAAGTCAGAATGCAAAGCTCTTCTGTTTGTAAGGAAACCTAGAGAAATACTAGTCAGTATAAAGTGACCGCCACAAATTTGGCACTTCTGCTACAATTGTCAATGAATCCACCCCATAAACATGACCTTGGAGGAGGATCCAATTGCACATAGGCCCAAGTGTGTCATGATAACTCAACTCTGTAAGGTCTCTGGAGGACATGTTCCAAGAGGAACAAAGCACAGCGCAGGCTGGCTGGTGCAGTCACCTCTTGGGAGTGCTGAGCGGTCACTGCTTTGGACGCAGTCACAGAGGGCATCTGCCCCAGAGTGGACACTTGTAACAGCTGGACTCAGTTACCTTCGAACATAACATATTTTCCTTGCAATTCTGGGGTCGCGTGCTTGGAATTTGTCCCTAGAGCTGTCAACTGCACGTATGCATGCAGCGAGCAGCAGGCCTGAACTCTCAGGACGAGTTCCAAACTCCGGACAGCAGCTCACAGCGCGCTGACATGCACAGATGGAGACTGTGTAGCGCACCTGGGCTCCTAAAACAAAAGCATTATTATATGGACAAAACCACATCCAAAAACGTCTCCCTTACCTGAGCAATGGGCTGATAGCAATGGACCAGACTCGATCTTCAGTCTGGATGGTGTGTAAGCACTGCCCCAACTGGCCTGAGGCCAAAGGCCATACCTGGAAACAGGAGAGGAGATGCTCTTGTTGGCATTGCCTGGGATGGGGACAGGGGAGGCAAGAAGTACCAGGTGGGGTGACAGAGCCTACGGGGGTGGGAAAATGGAGATGCTTTTCTCTCTTGTAGACACGAGTTCAGGGAATAAGCAGCGGGGCCTCTCCAGCCTCTGACTCTCCAGGTGCTCTGACGGACCTTGGCTCCCGGTCCTAACCACCCTCTGACTTTTACCCGAGAGTCATTACTTACCAGCCAATTTTATACCAGGGAATCAGAAGTTCCACATTCCTCAGCCGAGACATGACTGAGAAGAATGGGTAGATGGGGCTCACCTCCCTCAGGAACCTTCCCAGGACAATGGGTTTTCTTTTTCCCTATCTCTCACCAAGATTTTACTGTGGGGAGGTAGGCAGAAGGGGAAGATCAAGGCATAGTAGGGGAGGGGGTGAGGAAGAGAGAACGAATTAGAGAAAGAAGTAAAAAGAAAGATGCAAGGGAAGAAAAGAATGGAAGGAGAGAGACTTCAAAGTCAGAAGGTGGTGTGTTGTTGTTTGTTTGTTGATAATGCCCAGGACCCAATGCTATTCGTGTCAGCAGGGAATTTAGCACCTAGTGTCACCAAAAGTAGCAG
This sequence comes from Solenodon paradoxus, assembly GCA_004363575.1. Taxonomy (NCBI): domain Eukaryota; kingdom Metazoa; phylum Chordata; class Mammalia; order Eulipotyphla; family Solenodontidae; genus Solenodon; species Solenodon paradoxus. Next base: position 26,772 of record RJWH01001570.1, read on the forward strand.
AAAAGCTTAACTCTTTTAAGCTTCCATATCTCCTAGGGTTAAAAATATTGCTTGGAGCACATTATCTGGCCCCTATCAGTGAGGAATGTACATTAGCAGCCACTTCGGGCTTAACTCTAATCAACACTCAGCCCTCTCAACAGCCAGTGCATTGAGAAATCTCCCATTAAGCACAAGACCCCTCACCTCCCCCTGTCCTAGATGACACATGCAGGGAAATAAGCCTCTAGCCAAACAGAGAGGAAACCTCGAATGTACAGAGCTGTCTCCAGACAGCAGCCAAGGAGGGACCCTGAGGAAGCCCAATGAATCAGTGACCTCTCGAGGTCGCTGCAGTGCTATAAGGAGAACACACACAACTTGGCCTTAGATGGAAAGATGCGAAGGGACCGTTCCTAGAGTCTAAGGGGTAGGCAATGAGGCGGGGTGTTCTTGCCTTCTGTGGGTCACATATCTCTTCCCTATAAAAGGAGAAGGTGTTTTAGATTTTGTGTGTCTGCATGACGGAGGGAAGAGAATATGATTTACTTTCCCCAAAATAAGAATAAAAAATAAATAAAGACCCTGGATGATGAGGGGCAAAAACCAAAGACAAACACCACAATTGCTCTGGAGTGCCACGA
>RJWH01001570.1:27494-296757 GCA_004363575.1 Solenodon paradoxus
TCTCTCTCTCTCTCTCTCTCTCTCTCTCTCTCTCTCTCTCTCTCTCTCTCTCTCTCTCTCTCTCTCTCCCTCTCCCTCTCGGAGGCAGGCTCTTCTTGGGAGGTGGGGGACCCTATGGACTGGAGTTACAAGATCTCTGGGGATAGCCCTAGCCCTGAATATACAAGGGACCTCAACTGAGCCGGCTGGTAGCTTCCTGGGCTGTGAAAGCGAAGGGTTCCTGGTCTCCGGAAGTGACTGAGGAAGCGTAACTCAGGAGAGCGGCCCTCCTGGCCTGGCCCAGCATGGTGCTGACCAGAAACCTGCATGCACTGATCGTATCTTCATCCACACAATTATACGAGGGGAAATTACCCTAAAGGATGAAATGAGAAATAAATGTAAAGTGCTTAGCACAGTGTGAGCTTCGATTCTATACTGTTATAAACAAGCAAACCTAGACATTGAAAAATTACTAAAAGAAGAAAAAATAAGTAAATTCAAAAAGTCTCCCCTTGTAGGTTAGACTCATCTCTCCACCCTCTGACTCTCTGGCCCTTTCCCTGGAACCCACACTTCACAGCCCCGCCACTTCTGCTCGGCTTCTTAGTCAGTGCTCACAAGTCTTGACTCCCTGAAGGAGAGAGGCTCCATCTTCCTCACCTCGGAAGAGCTCCAGTGCCTTGTGCACGAAGCCTCACATACAGCAGGCACCCGTAGGAATGAACGAAAGAACAGAGAAAAAAGGAGGAAATGAAGCGATGGCCAGAAGCATCTCGGGTCCACCTAACACAAGCTACCGCCCAACCGCATCTCAGGACGATGTCAGTCTCACTGACACCAGAGAAGAAATCCAAGTTAAATGAACTGGGTTTCATAGGAAGGAGTAATCATCAGTGGGTACAGGTTGCCAGAAAAGTTAGTGAATAAAGACTGCAACTTGCCCCTGCAACTTGCAACTGCAACTAGGATTGCGGGGAGGGACATAAAGAGATTGTCTGAGACGTCCCTAGCACGTAAGTCTTGCAAAGAAAGTGTTTTAGCTCCCTTCACCCCAATACAAAGAGTTCTCTCCTAAACACAGAACATATTTTAAGAACTTCTCAAAACAGGCTGGGGATGGTGTGTACCGTCAGACATGCCTGGGTTCTTCTGTAAACTCAGACTGAAAGAAGCTGCGGAAGTGCTGACGCACTGAGCAGAAGCAGAGGGTCCGTGGTAAGAGATGACGTCTGGGTCGTGTGGAAACGAGTCGGGAAGATGGTGAAAGGCAAAGAAACAAAAGAAGGCAGGAAAACAGCAGCCGCAACCAGAAAGAAACAAAGATGAGTTGGCCTGGAAGTCACTGGGGAGCCCCGAAACAGCTGACTAGCTGTCTGGAAAAGCCAGGGAGGAGAACTGTCACAACTAAAAGGCATATGGTGTACTGCAGAGACTATTCTTTGAGTTAGAAAATACCTATTTTAATGCTTAAGAAAAATCTATGCCACTAAATAGGATCAAGTCAGTACTTAAAACATGAAATGAACCCAGTATCCCAAATGAAGCTGCTGTCATTCTTCCTCCTGCAGCAGTCCGTACCCCTGAGTTGCTACCTGTGATCATAAAGTTTATTTTATAGAGCACCGAGAAGAGAAGAGAAAAAGAGGGAAATTTTGAAGCCATGACAAGGAGATGCCACAGAACTGTTTTATGCAGACTGACTTCCAGGCAGCACCGAAGTTAAGGCCAGTCTCTGCCAGGAAAGGTACAGAGACAGTGACCAACCGGAAACCTGAAGTCGCATTGGGTGGAAGGGCTAGGAAGCAGGTGACGAGCAATTCAGTGACCAGGTGAGTCCAAAAGATTTTCTGGATTTTTCTCTGGCTCCCTGCACGGGTGCTCTTGTCTCTGACAGACCACAAAGTGCAAGCAAGAAAATCGCAAAGGGAAGAGAAACTTCCCTAAAACAGAAGTAGAAAAGAACGTAATTATCCCTTCCTTTTACATAGATTAGTAACATTTTGACAAGGAGTAATCACCAGAGGGTACAAGTTGTCAGGAAAGTTAGTGAGTAAAGATTCCGACTTTCCTCCCGTGCGCCCCCACAACGTGTCTGAGGCCTGTGTGCTGACAGGCAGGCAATTCCGCTCCTGTTAACACGATGGATTCTGCGGATGCCGGGAGTCAGACATGCACGACACTGTCGGGCCTCGTGCACCATCGACTGAATTGTCAGCGAAGTTCCTGCATGGTCCCGAAGGCCCAGGCATGTGGCCCCGCTAGGGCTGCCGACACAGGAATTCAGAGGGAGACACTCTCCTCCACCTTACGGGTGGGGTGTGTTTGACCCAGACACGGGTAAGCTAAGTCGAGAAAGCAGGGCCGCACTACTTATCAGCCTCCGTCTGTGAGGCCTTGGCTGATGTCTGAGTGCAGAGCAGGCAATGCAGCGGCCACGATGCCCCTCTCGTCAGCCGCCCCTCTCGTCACCTTTCTGCTGCTCACGACGGACGGACCACAGCACTCCCCAGAGAAGCGGTGAAAGCACATTTTAATTATCAGTGTGATTGCTTATAAACAAGGTGGTGAAAAATCAACCTCCCTGAACAGAGAGCAAGCAAAAAGAGGGAGATTTTAAAATAAAATATTGGGGTCAGAACCCAACCCACAAACTTGAGGAAACCCAGCTCAGGGAGGAAAAGCTGGCCAGGCCTTCTGTTTTTGAGTTCACGCCACATTTCGAGTGAGTGGCAAGTTTCCCAGCCACTGTCCACTCCTCTCCCAGGCCAGCTGGCAGGGACAGAGCCTGGCATGACAAGCTGCATGCCAGAGGCACATAAGTGAGTCCTTTATTGTGTGGTCCCTTCTTACCCCCACCCAGTGCTCTCAGCCAATCCTTAAACTCTAGGCCCGATCCTCGCTCTCCCACCCCATCCCTGTAGACGGGAGGCAGTAACGGTGAATAAAGCGAGACCACCTCACCTTGGCCGTCCGGTCCCTGGAGCCGCTCACAATGATGCCCCCTTTGCAGTCCACACAGTTCACCTCTTGTTCGTGAGCCACGTACTTGACTGTGAAGGTGCTGTGAGTCTTATGGATGCCGATCTTCCCATCTCTAGGAAAGAAATAAAGAGCCCACCCCAGTAACCAATTACTCTCTGTAAAAAGAACATATCTACAGAAACAGCCCAAGTCACCAGTTTCCAGAGATGTCCTAATTTGCTAAGCATTGGGCAGTTCAGTCCAATAAGGTGCTGAGTTACTAAATACCTTAACTTCTTCAGAATACTTGGGGCTAAAAAGAGTTGAGAGATAAAACAAATTGCCCCCTTGAGAGTATGAAACCAGCTTCACTTTTCATTAAAAGCTCTTCCTGTTTTCCTTCTCTAGCTAACCCTATTAAGTGCCTTTGGCAAATCTCTCTGCTTTAAAGGTAAAGAAAACACTATCCCTTCTTCTACCATCCTCCTCATCCCTTTGGAGTTGAGACAGAGGAGCAGGAGGCTGGCAGAGGCTCCCAAAGAATATGAAGGCAGAGAGCAGACGGAGAAACCCGCAACACTTACCCTCCTGCACTGATAATATGCGAGCTGGCCAGCACAAAGTGGCAAACGTCCTCATCATGCCCAGCAAAGACTCCCATGGGCCGACGGTTCAAGCTGGCACCATCTGGGCGGAATTGGTAGGCCAGGATGAAATTAGCCTGGGATATGTACAGAGAATCGCCCTCTAGCTGCATCCAGGGCATCTGACTGCAGAGATGGAAAACAAAAATTTAAGGATCATCAAGAAACAGCATGAAAAATCAACTCCAATTTTTGGAGTGGCTAACTAATGCCCAAAGATTAGTTAAGATAGCAAAGATAACCTGCAAGGCTAAGTCTGTGCCTCACTCTCTTCCTTTGAAATGACTTACCCCAGCATATACCTGTGGCTCAGGCGACTGAGATGCTGGGGTGTAGACCATGTAAAGCCCATGAACCCTGGTTCTCAACCTAGGGCCAGGGCGAAAAACCAAAATAAAACAAAAAAATAAAATGTGTCCTCCTCTTCTCCCTCCCTTCCTCCTTTTCTTTTCTTCTCTTACGAAAAGTCTTTAAAAAACAAAATGACCTACCCCTAGGCTACCCTCAGAAAACCAGCCTATGGAGCTTTATGGTAACCTAATTGTTTTCTAACTTTCTAGACTCAGAATTAAAAGACCAATAAAATATCACTTTTAATTGGAGAACATTTAAGATTTAAATTACAGACAATAGACTTCCTGTGGGTAGGCAGAACTTAGCAAATTCAATGACTGAGAGGTGGGAAGGGTCAAAAAGAAACCTTCCAACCAGGCGAAGTGATTTTCTTTCATTCTGCATCCTCCCTGACTTGAGGTGTAAGCAGTAAATTTCCAGGTTCCGAGACTCCCGCACACAGCCCTTCCCTAAAAGATCAGAAGGATGTGATGAAGAAAAGTATGAGCCTGGAGAAGTCATGTTCCCTCATTCCAAAGAGCAAAGAGACCACTTAAAAGTGAAATAAATAAAGCCATTTAGGAAAGGATGTTAATGACTGATAAGATACCTAGACGGAATAGCCACGGTTCTGTATTAGAGGGTAAGTGTGGCAATGGAAAAACACAGCTCCAGAGCAGTCTACTGCAGTTCAGAGGTTACAGAGAAATAGTCACCCCTCACAGGCAGCTGATAAAAGAAATCTCTCAGATAGTTAATCTATAATCCGTCAGAAAGAAAAGGTTAGAAGTCACAGGCCAGATTCATGGCATAGAGTGAGGCTTAAGAAGAAAGGAGAGGCATGCCCTGATGGATTAGCGGTTTGGTCAGCTGCCTTCAGCTAGGAGTGCAGGCCACAAATCCCAAGGACCAGGGTTCAAGACTTGGGGCTGGAGTGAAGACCAACATGAACAACTAAATAAAATACAGTGTTTCTTTCTCCTCTCTTTCTGCCTGCCTGCCTCTGCTTTCCTTCATTCTTGCCTGCACCTTTCCAAAGAAGAGGAAGAGGAAAAGGAAGAGAAAGAAGCAGCAGAAGGAGATAAACCCTCCTGGCTCAGGCAGCTGAGATGCTGGGGTGTAAACCACATGCAGCCAAAGGCCCTGGAGCCGGGGTGAAGAATCAGGATGGATGACTAAATAAATGGAAATGTTTTTTTCCTCCTCTCCCTTCCTTTCTTTAAAAGAAAAGAAGACCGGCAGACACTGGATGCTTGGTGGGACTGAGCACCTTCCCAAGCAGACCTGCGGCACCCTTTCCTACTTGGCAGGGGCCCTGCAGGACTCAAACAAAGCACAGGGACGGCTGATTCACCCCCACTTGCATCTCCCACCGCCAGGCCATCTGAGCAAACTGGGCTGTTTCTCCCACTGCATCCTTAAAACAAGAGTCACAGGAATGTGGAAAAGTTCTGCAAATTGACTTGACGGGCCATTAAATGCAGCTTGGACTTTGCAGTAACTGAGATTCTGCTCGTGAGGTTTCCACAAGTGTGTGCATTTATTACACGGAACATGCGCAGACTGGGTACACCTGCCTGCATCTCACTCGTTCTGCAACATCCCTCTGCAGGGCGCGATGTAGTCACGCAGGCAGAGAGCAGAGGGGCTGGAGTCCGTGTGCTTAGGCCATCTGGTAAACAGCCATTTGCCCAGGACAAGAAGCCAGGTTCACTCCAGGTGATGACTGGGGAATCTTGGGGCAGTTTGGTAACTGTTCTGTGTGCTTATTTGTCAAACTGCCTGAAATCAGCCCAAAAAAGATGTCAGGGACAAAAGCTGGATAGAGAAATAAATTCCACTTTCTGGTATTAAAAAGAAAAAGTAGAAATAAGGTAAAGTCCCTTCTCATAAAAGTCCGTCCTTCTTCCCTACACTGTTGACATCACACCGTCCATAGCAACCAGTGCAAGTGAGGCAAGCGGGCCTGGGCACCAGCAGGAGAGGGGGGTCATCAGAAGCAGCAGCCTGAATCTATCCGCACAGACAGAGATGAAGATGAAGTAAGAAGCCATGATGGTCCCTACCCATTCCAACCTATCAACAAGGCGCACTTTTTTGGTAGGAAGTCAAATAATCTCAAAATAATTTAGCTCCATTGATTTATGTGTATAATTACTTTCATTAATAGAATAATACTCATTAGCAATGCTAAACTATAAACTAAATATCCTGGCTTTTCTTTCACTTTTTTCTATTTTTAAAGAGGAAGAAAGGAAGGCAGGCAGTAGGCAGGAAAAAAAAGAGAGGAGGAAATATTTTTATCTAGTTGTTCATTTCGGTTGTGCCCCCTAAGCTCGCCCTGTCCTGGGCCAAGAACCCAGGTCCTTGGGCTGTATGTAGACTGAGCCCCAGGCACAGGTTTAACACCTGAGCCATCAGGCATTCCCCCCGCCCCCACAACCCGATGCCTTTTTAAAGAAGTATTTGGGAGGGAGGGAGGGAAGAGGAAAGCACTTCTATTTTTTTGGTTGTTCCTCCCAGATGCAGGTCTTGAACCTGGGTCCTGGGGCTTTACATGATCTACCACGCAGCTGCTGACTTAGCACCTGAGCCCCCAGGTCAAGCCACTTTTTCTAAGCTTTATCTCCTATAACATATATATGCAAACCTTTAACTCCCACTTTGCCTTTTGGTAAGTAGGGAAGAGGGTTACAAAAAGCCAAAAGTGAAGGTGTAACTCCCTAGAGTAGGTTTAAAGAAAACTATTATAAAATAAGATGGGTCAAATATATTGGCTTCATTTACTTCTTTCGTTGATATAGGTATGTTAACAGTGGTTAGATCTAACTGGCAAGATTATAGGTAAGTTGGCTTTTTTTGTTGCTGTTTTTAAGGAAAGATGCAGGCAGGAATGAAGGTAAGCAGGCAGGCAAGGAGGAGGAAGAAGCATTTTTATTTCAATTGTACATCTTGCTTATACATGCCCAACCCCTGGATCCAGGAAGCAAACCTGGGTCCTTGGGTTGTATGTGGACTGCGCTCAGCAGGAGGCGACAGACCTAACCACTACTCCACCATGGCACCTGGGGTTTTATTTTCTTCTTTAAATTTTTTTCTTTCAATTTTCTACAATAACCATTTTTTTCATAACCATAAAAATGCAGAATTAGGTGCACCCCTATGACTTAGCAGCTAAGATGCAGGCATATAAAGCCCAGGGTCCCAGCTGTGAAATCTAGGGCTAGGGGTAGGAAAAAGAAAAAATATACAGTATTTAAAAAAATAAAGCCTATATTTTATAGTCCTTTCTTTAAATGTTACAAAAAAAAAAAAAGTGTTCTTCTGACATCGAATTGTGGCATTTAAAGGATCACCAGTGTCACACCACCCAAGACAGGGCAGGTCTGCGCTCTAGCAGAAGCAGATTTTTCACTTCCCAGCATGCTTTTCTGTCCAGGTAGTTTCTAAAAATGTCAAGAGACTGTTTACCTGCATCTCCACTTCAGCAAAATCCCCTCTCGGCAGCGCCCCAACTTCCAGTTCTGAGACATCTTCACTCGCTCCTTCACCGGGACACTGGGCATCCTGCGTTCAGACAGAGCAGATGATCCCGTCACTACCACTGCTGCCAACCAGAGCATCCATGGGCCTACTCAGTCAGGGCTCAGGTACATTCAGAACAGGCCTGGGCACACAGACAAAGCCGGTGGGAGAGAAGAAAGGACGCTGCTTCTCACTCCATGCTACTAAAGCCAAGGAGAAGAGCTCGTCCTGTAGTGTCTTCGGTGATACAAAAGAAATGCGGTGGGAAAAAAGATGACAGAGTGCTGTCTACAAAGGAAAAAGGAATCTTGACACTGCCTCACACCACACAGAAAAAATTCCAAATCAATCTAAACCTAAAATCTAAAACTATAACGCTATTAGGAAAAAAAAAGTGTGTGTGTGTGTGTGTGTGTGTGTGTGTGTGTGTGTCAGAGAGAGAGAGAGACTGAGACTCAGGGGGATAGGCAAAAGTTTCTTAAAACACAGACAGCAATAACAAAAGACAAATGCAAAGAATTAGACTTTATCAAAAACAGACATTGCTGCTCACCAAAATAAATATACAAGCCAAAGTCTGGAAGAAAACAATTCACAAAACGCATATTTGACAAAGGGATTATATCCAGAAAATATGAAGAAATCACCTGTGTGTGATACACGCACATGTATAAAGTCAAAGGAACTCTCCTACATTCTCGGTGGGAAAGCAAAACAGTGCACTCGTTTGGGGTAAGGTAAGCAATGCGCTGTGGATCTGAACTTCGACACCGGCCTTGCATTATCCAAGAGAAATGAAAGCGTACATCCACAAAAAGGCTTACACAGAATGTCCACAGGAACTTCAGTCAGAACAGACAAAAGGTTTTTTGCCCAGGTATTTTTAAATGAGAGTATACTATTCAACTTATGGCTTTCTTCTTAACAATTTAACACTCTGTCTTGGGGAATCATTTCATATCAAGACATTTAGATCCATCTCTTTAAAAGCAGTAAGGAACTTCATTGTGCAATTCAATCATAATTTAACCAGCCACTACTGATACTTAAAAGGTTTCCAGACTTTTGCTATTATAGTCAATGTTGTCATAAATATCTTTATACCTCTATTTGTGTGTGAAGATAAAACAATTATTAGAAGTGGTATTGAAAGAGTCAAAGAAAATGTTTTTTATTTTGACAGACACTAGTCAAATTGTCATTCAAAAGAGGTTATACCAAGTTAACATTTCCAATAGTGTATTAGGGTGTTCATTTTTTAATACCTTTGATTTTCTTCTCTTTTTTAAAGAAAATCTTTTCTTACTCTGGAATAGTTTTAATTTCCAGAAAAGATGCTAAGACTTTAGAGACAGCCCATACATTCTTCTTTGCTGGGCTTTACCTAATGCTGTGTCAGAACTAAGAAACAATGTAGCACATCACTATTGACTCAGTTCGGGACTCTATTCCGACTTTTTTCCATCCCAGGCTGTAGGCAGGCTGTATTTTGTTACCATGTCTCCTTAAACTCCCCTGGTCTATAGCAGTTTCTAAGTCTTTCTTTTTCATGATCTTGACACTTCCAGTTTGTTTGTTTTTAATCTTTGTCATCTTAAGAAGGAAAAATTATTTATCCCTATTGTTTAAACAGGCAGTTTTAAAAAAAATTAGATACCTCGTTACATGTTTGAAAACCATTAACATCTCTTCTGTGAAATGCTTGTTCATGCCCTTTGTCCCTCTGCCTACTAGGTGCATGGTCTCTATTTTTTTTCAGAGAGAAAGGAAGGGGGAGGAAGAAAAAGCATTCTGAGACCTGAAGGAAGAGAAGGAGGAAGAACTGCATGATCAGTTGTTTCCTGGCCTCGGGGTGATGCGCCGGGGTCCTCGGTTTACATGGTCCGCAACCCAACTGTCCGCCCAGCACCTGAAGCACCAACACTCCTGGATCTTTCTCATGCGTTTTTACATATTCTGTGATGTAGATTCTTTTGCAATCTACTGGATTTTTAATTTAATTCACAGGATTTTATCCAGGCACACGGTATTGATTTTGATATAGCCATGATTTCATGTCAATCATTTGAAACAATAAATAGGCTGCATTTTCAGGAAAGACTTTCCTGCTACAATTTCTGGCTAGAAGAATGTTAACTCGAATATATACTTTATTTCACATCTTGCTACTGAAAAACTATTTATCATAGTAAATAACGTTTAGTTAACCAAACTGAACACGAACACTATTTTTGAAGATTTAGATGATTGAAATCCATCTGGATCATGATTCCAAACATGTATTTAACAAACATTTAATGTGGTACTTAGGTGCCAGGCCCTGGTTTCATTTATCCAATACCTTTATGCATAAAAAAATATCAAAAGTGTTTCTCACTAGGGCATTATACTTCTTATATGGCTAGCTCTGCCCAGTTAGAATATATTGTAGATTAGTAATAAACACACTAATACTTCATTCAATCTTAAAAAAAAGAAAGCCAGAAATTACCCAAACTGATATGAATTCAGTATATAGCAAAGTAAAAATTGCAAATTAAGGGCAAAAAGGACTAATTTCTGCTGGTGGTCATATGAAATGTTCCAAGCTGCATCAGAAGGTAAGGAAGGGGTGTGCCCTAGGGGAACGGCAGCTTGGTCTGCTGCCTCCCATACACATCGCAGAGTCCCAGGTTCATGTCCTGGGGCTGGAGGAACAAACTACTTCACTAAATAAAATAAATAAAGTGCTTCTTTCTCTACTCTCTTCCTGCCGGCACCTTTCCTTAAAAAAAAAAAAAAAAAAGGCAGGAAGAACAATACTGAAAGGTTTTACTCTAAAATAGTTATGGTTTCTTGTGGACAGCCAGCTTTGGTTATTTTTATTTTCTTTGTGCTTTTATGTATTTTCCAGTTTTTCTACAATATGACATTTTAGGAAGGAGAAAAAATACTCATAATAATCATAAATGCTACTGATAAAACTGGATACCAATGGAGCAAAGACACTGATTTAGATTACCATTTCATGTCACAATATAACACAACTTTCAAAAAAGAGCAAACTTAAAATCATTTTTAACTAGAAGATTTTTAAGTATTTAAATTTTAAACAACGCAGAAGAAAAGATTAAAACGAAAGTGCCGTAGTAGAAGAAAATTAGCAATTAATGCTATAGTTACAAATTTTATCTCTAAAACTTTTAGGAAACTGATAAAAAGGAAACAACCTATCAGGATAACAGCCTGCCCCTCTCCCCAGGTCTCTGTCCTTCATGTCCAACACAGATGAGGACAGTTACACAGCGCTCGCAGGATGAAACACTGGGTAACATCCCCAACAACAAGGCTCATGAAGACAGTTATTAAAGTGCCACCTCACATTTACTAAGGGGACAACCAGACGCTCATGTTAGTTAACAGAAGGGTTTGGGTTTGGTATCTACTGCTGGTAGCAAGCCAGTACCATCCTCCAAAAGGACATCCGTCAGTTAAAAGTTATTAAATGACAGCTTCTGACCCAGCATTTCCACTTTGGGCATTTATATCACGAAGAAATAAATTCAAAAGAAAAGTATACTTTTTCAAAGATATTTATTGTTGCAGCTATGCATTAGATCTAAAATCTGGAAATAGCCCAAATATCTGTCTGTGGGAAAGAACCAGACACTAACACAATGGAGAATGTGGCCACCAGAAATGACAAAAGTGAGAGCTGCAAAACCTTTTGGAAATGACTATAATAAGCACAGGTAATTTTAAACAAAGCCAAATATATCTCTACAACTTAGAAGTCAGAAAAGGTAAATAGAGGGTACTTTAGGGAGTGAGCAATTATTTAAATATATCACATAATTATTGGTAGCTAGATCTTTCAGTTTTTCTTTAGCTCAACAGTTAATTAAGTGAAGTTATGAAAAAGCACAGAATGCAGACTTAGGAAATGGGATCTGAATCCCAGCACAGCTTCTTACTAACCACACCATCTTGGTTACCTAATTTCTGTAATTGTCAATTTCTTCCCCTATGAAATGAGGGTAATACTTCACACAATTGTTTTACTTGTCATTTTAAAACAGTGCAAAAACTACAGTCTAAGTTATAAATCACTACAAAAAGATTTCTTTTACATAAATGTAAAAATATGTAGCAGTTAATATTCATTAATGGTGTCATCATGAAAGCTAATCCAATAAACATTTATTTTTCTTTTAACTAAATGTCTAATTTTATTATGAAGCCTACTTTAACATCTTCTAATTTAATTAAGACTATTAGAAATGGTTCTTCTAATGTCAAACTTGAGTTCTCTCTCAAGCTGAATGGTTAGAATTTGGATACACACGTTACAGAGAAAACATATCACTGAACTCTTCCACTGGCGAATGTGGACTTTGTTTCCACACGGCAAGAGAACAGCCCACAGCACAGATGGACTGAGAATTGATGACAGTAAAAGACAGTAAACAGGCCGAAAGAACTGAATTCTTAATGGCAAAGATTAGACGCCCTGTCAAATCTTATCAGTAAATCCATCCCAGATATAAAAGAAGAGATCACTTGTAGTTAACTTCTGCTCCTGAGTTAGGTCTAAGTTGAGAGATGGAAGGAAAACCAAAAATGGATTATTATGGATCACAGAAGGAAGAAAACAAGGGGTGAAGAATCAATACACTTCCTTCACTGGAATCATGACAACACTTCTCTCATCTCCCTGGTCACTTAACTGCCATTTGGTGACACTTTACTAAGGTCAGAGCACTCGCCCGGGGGGCCGAGCACAGCAGTGAGAAACCTTCGGAGGTGAGCTTCAGAAACAGCCCCAAAAGCAGGTGCAGGTGGTCTCTCCCACAACACAGAACTGAAACACCTGGCTGTGGTCTGTCAAATCAAATTCGACTTTTAAAACCATGCTATTTGACTTTCACTTGAAAAACAGTATCGCTTAAACACAATTCTGCTCTTCATCGCCTTTTGTTTGTTTTATCATCTTGGATGATTAGTAGTCAAATTATATCTGTATTTTTATTGGCTTCAGCACCTGAAAAATCAGAAGGAATAGAAGGAACTGCCTTTCTCTACAAACAGGTAGCCCTCCCTGCCTGTAGGGACCAGTAACCGTCCAGTCAAAGGAGGTCGCAGACCAAGGCAGCCTAAGTGCCCGAGGAGACACAGCAGGTGCCCTTTGGGGTTCAGGAAGCACCCTTGCTCCCATAGTTGACATACTTTCTAGTTGGCTGTTTCTGCAATACAGTACTGGGGTTAAGTGGGTGTGCTCCCCCAAAATTATTAACACCCTGTAAATAAACCTCTTGAATGACTTGTAATGCACAGAAGAATCTCTAACCTGGCCTGTGGGCCGGGTGGAACTTCCATTTTCCCAGCCCTCCTTCTCTTGCCTCGGGCTCATTTTCCACTTGGGCCCCCCCTCTCTCTCTGCTTTCCGGCACTTAGTCACCATTATAGTTTGACTTCATTCCTGGGCGCATGACCTATTTTAAACAAAAACAATGCAACATGCACCCACAGTGAACTATCAAGCTCTTTAAAGTTTCGGCAACAAGTGAGTCCAGAGGAACAGAAATTAATTTGGGCAGTTATCTGGAGTCCCCTTTCGTTTCACCTCTCCTTGCTCACACACCAACCAAAAGCAAATAAATAAACCTGGTTTGAAGGAAAATGGCTGGGGGGTGCAAGGAGATCGGCCAGGTCCTACACTTGCATAGCCCTCTAAGATCAAAACTCTGCTGGACCGCAAATCAATTTCCCTCCCTACTCCAGCTGGAAGTTCGATTCCCCGTGATGCCACCTGCCTGCCCTGCCTGCCATGACCATAACTTGCTGCAGGCTCGGGAAGTCAGAAAGACTATTGTCCACAGGTGTGGAACGAGGCATCTCAAAGGGCACGGGACTGCGAGGAGGAACAGAGTTATACAACATGACGCTCGGGGGCTTGGCGTTTAACTGGACATGGCCTCTTGATAGCTTTGACATCTTGCTCTTCGGACATCAGATTTCCCCCATACTGCCCTTTCTACCAATACTAAGAATTTGGCTTTACCACACAAGTATTTAAATAGTCCACAACAAGACACTTCTAATTCTTCATTTATAGCTGTGTTGGACTCAGCAACAGATCTATAATTAAGATTCAGAAAAAATCATTATATTGTGTTCAACTGCTTATTCTTCTGAGCAGGAACAGGGAATAGACACAACACCCATGGTGAAGTGAGACCATAGGAAGCGTGCCTGTGTGGAAAGGGGACCAGAACAAGAGTGCATAGCAGAGGCCTTCTCCTGAGAAGTTTCCAAATGTCAACCTACCTCATTCGTTCACCCTCATCTCCTGCAGTACCACACCAGGCAAATGCTCTCCACCAACCCTATCTCCTCAACGTTCATTCCATCGTCATACCTTCACCTATATTGCCAATACCAACCAACCTTCGTCCCCGACAAATTACTGTTTCCCTCTTCTGGGCACCAGTCAAATTCATCCATTCTTCATAATCCAGCCAGAGCCTCTACTTCCCCGACACCACCAAAGAGTCCTCTCCATCTCATCTAAACCCTTAGACTGAACCCATCACCAACCCAGGCATTGCTAGCTTTTCACAGCTGTATGCTGTTTGTCCAGCTCAGTCAGAAATTCCACAAGATAGTCTGAAATCTCTTAGTGCTTCTAAAAGTGGCTCTCAATCAGTATACTGCAGAGCAGAACCTTCGGTAAGGCTCCTGATTTCCCCTCAACTGAAGACCCACATTTAATGAAGATGTCTGTCCACAATCTACCACTGAGTCACAATATGACTCATGACACGATCTGCTGCAGATAAGATTGTCGTGTGTGTGCGTGTGCGTGTGCGTGTGTGTTGTGAATCTCTCATCTTCCCACTGTCTTCAGCACCTCCTCCCTACCCCCCAACCCCCCCATGGCTAAGGCAGCTAAGGCACAGGCTATGAAAGTGGTGGGTGTGGGATCAGGGGGAAGAAAATAAAAAGAATGTGCATGTTCAGAGGAACATATATGAACTTTACCTCAAAGAGCAACAAAGGAACAAGGTTGGGGCAGCAAACATTTCATCAAACAGTGACACACCAGATGGTGAACAAGTAAATAATACAGATAATAATGGACAGATTTTTCAACTTTCTAAAACTTGGGCTGGGGGGGGTGGGTTGATCTATTCACCTTTTAATTCTTTAATGTATGACCAAAAATTTTAACATCATATGAAAGCATGTCTTGGTGCATCATGTGGCTCACGGGGCGCAGGTGCAAGCCATGGAAAGACTGCAGACCCAGGTTCAAGAACTGAGGCCAGGGAGCAAAAAGAATGTATATCTTAGACCTAAAAGGTGAGAACCATGGCTCTAGCATAACAGGTATGTTGACAGATACTGCTTAGTAGCTACACAAGCAAGTCACTGTCAATAATGCCTAGAGACTTTTCAGGAGCCTGATCAGACACCCTCAAACTCTGAAGGCCCTTCTTAAAAGTGTATAATATACCAGATCTCCAGGAATTCAACCAAGGCCTCCAAACTCCTATGCTACAGCAGCTCAAGGAAAGGAATCTGAGCAGAAAAAGTATCTTAACGTGGCACCCAAATGTCAAAGCTGCCCAAAGTAATTCCAGAGGTACTAGGCACAATCTTGATCCTTTATCTGAGTTTAGGATTTAGGGCTGTGTTCACATTCATACTTGTTTCCTCTTGCTATTGGCCAAGTTGTATATTTTTAGGGCACTGGACCAGGGTGGGTATTCCACTTGGTGTTGAGATATTAAGCAGGGAATAAAAGAATTGTATGGTCAAAATACTTGGAGCTCTGCTAACTGAAACAAAACTACCTGAGTCTCTATCACAGGACTTTGTGTCCTTAATTCCCCAGTGAGTACTGTGAATCCCAAGAGTGGAGATGTGGAGCACAGCATTTCCCACATGCAGTTGATCACAGAATCAGTTTTCCCAGAGTCCCACAATGCAGCTTCCAGAAGAACTGATCCAGCACTTCTCTGAAAATAAACAGCAGCAAGAAAGATGCCACTGCTTTGTGAACAGGCCAGCCTCTAAGCGAGGCACCAGCAGACTCAGAAATGGACTTTGTTCTCCTGTCTTCAAAATGACTTTTACCTGGGCTTCCCGCATGAAATGTGAGGAATAATTATATTGCTCTGCTTCTCGGGGCTGTTTTTTATTGTCTTTAATCTTGCAATCACGTTCCATATTAATTTCCAAAACAGGTTCTCAGTCCAAGGAGCCAGGCTTCAAAATCCCTGGTGCCCTCCCAGCCTGGACGAAGGAATGAAGACAACATGAACCAGGAGCCACCCAGAAAGTCACATCTCCAGTTTCTAGGCTATGATGACAAAGTCATACAGCAGCCACGTTAAGAGATGAGTGAGCAGTTCTCCTTTAGTACCTCGCTTCCGGAGGGAGGACGCTCCTAAGCATACACGTGAGCCATAACTGAATCTTGACTCGCTTTTTCAATATGGACTTTCTAAAGGAAAATACACAAACACGTGGGAGGTCAAAGCTGGAGCACAGGAAAGACTATTTCCTTTTACTACAGAGAAAGAATCCATTATGGGGCTTGTGAGAGAGGGAAATACTCCTTTCAGTGAAACAGCTTTCCAGGAAAAGTACCTCAACATATTTACTATAAAACAATTTAATTTCCCTGTCCCATCACCTGCCACCCCATCCTCACCCCTCCCCACAAAAGCCCGCAGATCGTGGATTTCCTCTCATTCTTGGCAGAGTTACCGAAGAAACATAATACCCCCTGTTGGACTGCTCCCAACAGCTGCTGGAACAAGAAGGGGAGCGGGGGTATCCTTCCAAAGCTGCTTCTAAAAATGACCATTCCCCCTGTCACCATACAGCGGAGAGCATAAGACTCCCCTTTCTCTACTTTCTTAAAGCAAGGGGAGACCCCAAAGGAGCAGTCTCCTAGTCCCAATGTCCCCTTGTCTCCATCTTCATCTGTTTTCCTCAACTAGACTGGAGCTAGAACTTCAGGACAATAAGTCATCACTCTATTTTCCCCTAACAGGTAAACAATCCTCTACTACTTCACACAGGAGTAGTACTTTTTACCTGTATTTTTTAACGTACTTTTTATCTGTAATTTTTTTAAGTTAGGGCTCTTATCAAACTATCAAACTCCGATTCAATGTAATTTCCTTGTCTTTCCTTCCTAAGGTTGCATTCCGCAAGCAAGTGCAAGCTCACACACACCAAATCTTTCAGGTCAAGAGCCTTGAGAATCAAGTCTAGGAACAAATTTAGCAATAGTTACATTGTACCCCATGCCTCTTCCCTGTGTCCAACATCATGGGACAGTAAATGCTCTTCAGTTGGCTAGAAAAGCTGCCTCATCAGGCAGCAGACTTTCAGTTAGCCTTCAGTGTCTCAGCTGAGACCACCAACAAAGAAGTTCACTGGGGGCACAGGCAATCTCTCTCTTTGCTGAGGAGAAACTGGACAGAGCCTCTAGCATCATTTCCCAAAGGTGACAGCCAGGGCTGAGTAAAGACCGTGAAAACTGTACAGGAACAGAGGGAGAAAATATAATGTAAGGCATGATTGGGAATCGGGGCTAGAAGGTGGCGGGATGAACTGGCTGACCCCAAATGTCTTTTCCATCTCTAACTCCTATGATTCTTTGACCTCCAATTTTGTGCTGCGGACAAGGGATGGAAAGTCAACAGACGTGGTGATGTTTTGAAAGAGCCTGGCAGTCTGCTCTTGTCATTTAGTGGTCTTGGCATGTATTTTTTAAGGTGTCTCCAAGCCCTGACTTCATTTCACAGTTGTCACCTTTCTCAGCAATTTGAGCTCATGTCAAATACCAAAAAAGGAGAAGAAACAGAAAGAATGTCCTGGCAGTTAACTGTGGGCTAAAGCGGGGCGGGTGCGGGACCCGCTGGGTGGCCCCGACTTCCAGGAGAGCGATGTGGCCGATCTGGACGGGGTGTAACGAAGAGCTGACTCAAAAAGGTGGTCACACCTCCTCAGAGAGAAACGATTCCTCCAGACAGTCCCATACTTGGCTTTAGACACAGTTAAAGCACTTACAGGGCTAAAGACTCATAAATCTCTTCTTAATCAGCAGAGCCGTCTGCCTCTATTGACTCCAACTGGAGTTCTGCCTGAATCCTGCTCAAATCTGAGCCAAACTGAAGAGAACGGATCTGCCTCAAGAATAAACCAAGTCCTTACATTTTCACCTTTATCTGATGGTAGACACACCTGAGATAAAGTCTGAAGCTTAGCAAATATTTGTTTCTGTAGAGAAAAGTGAAGGGCATGCAAATTTTCACCAAAAATTCAAAACTCAGCTTTCTCTTGATTTTTTTTCAAAGTTACTTATCTCAAAGTTTCAAAATTCACTGGCCTCAAGAAGAGTCTACATGAATTTCTCCCTGTTCCACAGTCATGAGTCAGGACCAGAAGCTAATCCAATGCCAGGATCAACCCAGCGTTAAGAGTTAAGGTGTCACATTAAGGGAGTTCTTTCCTATGTCGAAAATTCAAAGTAATTTTTAAAAAATGTGTGCTTCCTCACTGTCAGTTTGATTTCAGCTCGAGCACAATCTTCACCTAAGGTGAAGGGGTCAAACACGGAAAATTGGAAGCACGAGTATTACGGTATTTTCAGAGACGTCATTTCTGCAATGTGAATTGCTGCTTTTGAAAGCTGTGAGGACTGAGAAGTTAAGAAAATCACCCCTTTCTACTCATTTCCTAAGACAGGGAAGGATATGAGCAGTGTCCATATTCTCACGGTCTCAGAGAAACAGGCCTCCTGGGCTCCTCCAGGTTGCATTTGGAGGTACTGAGGGCACTAGAGCACTTCTTGCTTCCACAGAGATATCATTTTATTTATTTTAAAGCCTGTAAACGGAACTCAACTTTAATTAAGTCACGAAATCATTATTAATCACAAAATAAGACCTTTCTAAACTGGCTAAAGATAAATACATCCACATCAGAAAACTTTCAATGAATTAGAGAACAAGTGAATGACTCTTCCCGAGGCCAGGCAGAAAGGCCAAGGAGAAAGCCTCAACTACTTTAAGTGCTAATTGTTTTCTAAAAACCCCTGTTTGAGTCTGAAATGTAACCACTCAGCAATGCCTTCCCCTTTCAGAGTTAGGAAAGGAAACTATGCTTTCTAGACCAAAAAATGCTCTTAGGCGCAATCATTTTAAAACAAACACATTCTGCTTATCTGTGTCCATCTCACCACTCTGGACGTTACTCATCACTGAAATAGATACCCCAGGCCCCCAGCCTCAAAGCGCTCCAAACCTAGCAGACCCCGGCTGAGGAATGACCGTACATGCCAGGGCAAACACCTCAGAGCCTACTGCTAAACATCAATTGTTAATTCTAGGTGTCTCTGTCACAGGCAAACGTAAGAGAGCACCCAGGAGCACTCAAAGGATATTGAAATGAAACTCAAGCCTGAAAACATGACTTAATTTCAGAGGAAACGGCTCAAGCAAGCTTTCTGTAACTTACGGTCTGACGTAAGTATTAAATAAAAACAGATTTATAGATACTGATATACTTTTTCTTCCATGCTTTGTTCTGGTTAATTTTCAGTATGAAAATTTGCACAGAGTACCTCTGCTCTGCCATGTGTCTCATGGACTTTCTCGCATTTAGCCTACATTATAAGCTGACAGGTAAATTTCCCTGTTTTGCTCTTGGAGAATGAACTGGGTTAGTTTTCCCTCTGCTCTTCAGGGAAAACCTAAAAGACTGCCTCATGAAACATTTCCTTGATTTTTATATTAAAGATATTTCTATTCCCCGGGGCTTCATAAAACCTTCAAACAAACCTAATCTTACACCAGACAACAAACTAAACGATCTTTGTGTCCACTGGGGGAGGGGGCAGGGCATCAAGATAACTACCAGTGTCCACTGTTTGGGCAAGAGGCCTAAAGGGAAGCAAATTATTTGTTTGTGGTTTTAAAGTGGCCAAGATGCCTTCAAGCACAAGTATAAGACCATTAACAAATCACAAGAAACCAAAGCAGTTCATCTTCCTCAACAAAGCTGTGATCAGTTAGGTACAGTTAACCTGAAAGGGACTTGCCCTGGGCCGGAAGGTCAGTAAACCTTAGCAGTTTGTGTTTCTGAAAATCAAGAGGCTCTTCAGCAGGGAGGGCACAGGTTCTGCTGTCATGTTTCTGAAAACATTCAGGACAGGTGAGAACAACTCAGCTCTGTGTGTTTGTGGCTTCCCCCACCTCCTGTCTTTCAGCAGCGCATCCAGGTTAAACCATCTCGACTTGTGCTAAACAGACTGAGTAAAGGAGCAACACAGCAATTAAAAAGTTCCATTTTCATAACAACTCTGTGCTAAACACTTAGCATTTACACATCACTACAATTTTTTTTAAGCTTTTATTCATTTATTTTTATTTAGTTGCTCACGTTGGTTGTTCGTCCCGACCCCGGGTCTTGAACCTGGACCTTGGGATGCACATGGGACTGCGCCCAGGTGTCCTAGACCACTGGGCCACCAGGGAGCACCCGACACATCACTACACTTTAACCTCATACTACTGGCCACGCGATTCCCATTCCTTATAGATAAAACTCAGGTCTGGGGAGGCTTCTGATAAAATGAAGCTTTGCATTGTGCTTATAAAAAATGGATCCCAGTGTCCAGTATGAGTAATGAGCCTGAATTACAAGCCTGCCAACCACCCAGCAGCCATACTCTCGCTGTCCTTTGGACCTAGGCTCCCTGACACCCTAAGAGGACTGGGGTGCACACTGTCACCCTCCAGAGATGACAACACTTTTCTTAGTTGCTTATCACATCTCTGCAGCTGTCTAGAAACAGACCACACTGGCAAACACTCTCTCTACGCTGTAATATACATAACTTAGCCCTTTAGCTCAGAAAACATGAGCAGTGACCCAGCTCTTTATGAAGAGCTGTGGTAAAACAACTTCCCTAGAAAGTCGGAAATACCTCATCCAGGATTCAGGCAAGAAATCAAAACACACACAGTTAATAAATAATAAAGTCAAATCACTTGACAGTCACAAACCACTTTATACTATAAACTCGTTTTCATTTTGTTATTATTGCTTACAGAACACACACTCATTCCCACTGTCTCCCTTTGAGAGCATTTGAAAAGGAAAGAAAAACAAACATCAGTTCTTTCATTTATTCATCTAATCTCTATAAGAAAAGAAAGCCAGACTTTGCCTTGACGGGCTTGGGTTTCAGTTATTTTAACCAATTTCTCTTACAGGTCGACTGCTATGCTCTTTCTAAGAGCTTTTCTTATAAGAAGTGAAGGTAACAAAACTGCATGCGTGTCAAATCACAAAGAATCACTGTCACTGTCAACAAAACTATACTGGAATAAAAGTTAGGCAAAATGACCAGGTTCAAATTTTTAAATTATCATAATTTTGTGCATCATTATTAATATCCAGCTGGAAAACATACTGAAAAAGATTACATTCACCATAAAAATGAAATGTCTAACATATTTAGGAACACCTAGAAACAAGTATAAAACAGACGTGGAATTTTTATAGTTAAAAATCACAGAAACTTCTAAAAAGACACAGAGTTTGCAGGTGGGGGAGAATTCAGTGGAGACAAGACACACACAAAACGAACATGAATAATCGAGCCCTGACAAACCTAATTGTCAAAAAAGCAACAATATTTTAAACAGTATAGAAATGGAAAAACAGATCAGAACAAAATGAAGACTTCATCTAGAGATCCAATATATATACACATACAGTCATGCTTCACTTAATGTTTCTGTCAACAAAAGGCTACGTAAGGGACAGTGGCCCCGACAGACTACATCGTATAGCCTAGGCGTATAGAAGGCCATGCCATTTAGGTTTTTTTTTTTTTTTTCCAAAGGAAAAGTACAGGCAGAAAATTAAGGCAAGTAGGCAGGTGGGCAGGCAGAGAGAGGAGGAAGAGATACTAAAACTTTAGTTTTATTTAGTTGTTCACATTGGTTGTCTCTTCCACCCCCTGCTACAGGTCTTGAACCTGGGTCCTTGGGATGTTTGTGGGGCTGTTCCCAGGTATACCAGACCACTGGGCCACCAGGGCACACCCACCATTTAGATTTATGTAATTACTCTACGATGTTAGCACATCAACAAAATTACCTAATGACACATTTCTTGGACTGTATTCCTACTAAATAACATATGACCGTATATGTATATGTATATGTACACATACATATATAGTATATAAACTATAATTTATAGCCTATATATAGTTTATAGTTATATATAGCTTAAATATATAGTATATAAACTTAACTTTTGACAAAGTAAACTTTCCAAAACAAAGGGAAAGAGAAGAACTATCATAACCTGAGAGCCTTCAGGGAAAACAAAAAGTTGAGGCACTCCCTAGTGGAGTAGTGTTTAGGTCAGTTGCCTCTGAAGGAACACAGGCCATGTACCCCTGGGCAGGAGTCCCGGATCCCATGGCAGGGAACCACCAGCGTGAACAACTAAACAAAAATAAATTAGTATTAGAGGAATGTTTATAATCTCATTATGGTATATAGTCCACCATTTATTCTGTACCTATTCTGTTAGGCCCAATAAGATAGTAACTAAGAGGGAGGAAGAAATGTGCAATTGCAAAGTACCTTTTAAACTTTAAGGAATGAAAACAGCTGTCTAGACGTGGTCGTATTAGAGCTTTTTATATTTTTTTTAAAAAAGGCTTTCTTTAATGTTATACGGTATTAGAACTCCCTTTTAAAAACCAAAAACTAAAACATTAACTGGATTGAGTTGAGTGCATTCAAAAACTTTAACTTCCCCAATTCTGTATATACCAACTTACATGGCTCAGGAAAACCTTTCATTCACAGGTCTCAGACCCTACCCCAAACAGGCCAAATGGCAATATCATGCCTTCTGTTGCAGCTCTGCCCTAATCTGGGCCCCTGCCATCAGCAGGCATCCTTTTTGTGCCCCTTGACCTATGTCACGTCACAAGCAATGACTGACACTTGAACCAAGGGCCTTCTTATGAAGTCTGAGCCCTCTTCTCCATATTTGATTTTACCTGAGCCCTGAACCCTAACCACCTTAAGAGGGTGAGGATGAATGTCCACAAAACCTTTCTGATAAACGGCTCAGTGGACCAGGGCCTCCGTCTGGTGGCTCACGAGGGCCAATTGTGGGGTCCCCCACGGGGAGGGTGCTGGCTGCGGGACGCCCCAGCGACGCATCCTCGGGCCAGGGCCCACAAAAGAAGAGGGCTGGGCTCCCAGAGGTGTTCGGGGCGGTTTTAGCAGAGGCTGGGTCTGGGCCTCGGAATTCGAGGTGCGACACGGCCCCGGCGGACCAGGCCGCGGCGCCCTGCCCTTTCCCGGGACGCGGGCCGCTCTGGGGCTTGGGGCGAGCGGCGAGCGGGCGCTTACAGGTCGGTGCCGAGCCGCGTGAAGCCAGAGTTGAGCGAGGCCCGGGCTATCCGGCGCCAGAGCAGGTCGCAGCTGGTGAAGCGCCGCAGCCAGCGGCACACCTGAGCCAGGCGGCCGAGGGCCCGCATGTCCAGGTAGGAGCAGATGAGCAGCAGCAGCTCCTCGGGCAGGCGCCACAGCGCGGGCCCCGCGGCGGGGCGGCCGGCCGGCTCCCGGGCCGCCCCCTCCTTGTCGGCCGCGGCCGTCGTGGCCGTCCCAGGCCCGGCGACGCGGCCCCACGCCTGACCCCCTCGTCCCTGCGCTCTGCGCGGCCTCGCGTCCTCCCGCCGCTCGGCCCGGCCCCTCCACGCCTCCTCCTTCCCGGCTCGTCTGCTGGCCGTGTCCTGCCCTCCCCCTGCGCGCCCGTCTCCGCCGAGCGCCCTCCTCGCCCCTTCCTGCAGGCTCCCTTCGCTCCCGCCGCCCTCCCCGGGGCCGGCCCCGGCTCCGGCTCCCGCCTCGGCCCCCAGCGCCCGCCGCGGCCCCGGCTGCCCTCCCGCCCCGCTTCCTCTTCCGCCCGGCCCTGCGCTCCCCGTCCCGGTCCCCGTCCCCTTCCCCTTCCTTCGCCTCCCCCTCGCCACCCTCCCTTCCTGCGGGCTCCGCGCTTCCCCGCTCTCGCCCTCGCCGGCCCCGCCGTTCCCGGGGCGGCCCGAGCGGCCCTGGCTGCCCATGAGCGGCCGCGGGGCCGGCCCGACGCGGAGCCGAGCCCGAGCCCGAGCCCGAGCCGCCGCCGCCGCCGCCGCCGCCGCCGCTGCCTCCCCGGAAGGAGGCGACACCATGTCGGACCGGGTCACATGGGGCGGCCGAAACCTGGGCCCGCCCCTCACACCCGCGGCCGTGGAGTGGCTTGGGTGCGGGCCTGGGCAGGGCAGGGGACACCCCACGTCCCAGTCCCCTGGGCCACCAGAAGCGCTAGGCGGAAGCACTTGTCTTTGTTGGTCCAGCAGATATGAGACCGGTTTAAGGCCTTAGCGCCCTCAAGAAGCGCCCAGTTGAATGGCCTTCCTGCTCTGGGAGGCGTCCTCTTCCACCCGTGATGTCGCCTTTCTACCCAGGCCCAGTGAGACTGCACCCTCCAAAACTGGCGGTTTCCTTAGCCTGGTTTTGTCACCGGGTCCTGACAATGAATTTGTCTGAAAACGTTTGAGGAGGCTGCAGTCCTCTAGATCCAGAATCCGTAGCTCCCTAATCACATATTAGGACATGGCACAGCTAGGACTTCATTGTCACCACCCAACTGCAAATGGATTCTCCGGGGTCACACCACCCATTCCATTCACGAGAGCAGCAGTCTGAAGAGCCGGAAAGCCTGAAGTTTAGACATGCTCTCCAACGTGGCGCCCCCACGGTCACATGACTGTCAGGCATTTGGAATGTGACTAGTCCAAATTGAGGCCTGCTGTCAGGATGAAAGACGCATCCAGTTTTGAAGACAAATATAAATAAGAGAATGCCAACTATCTCAATACGTTTATATTAACTACATGTTGAAATGATAAAATTTTGTTTTTGTTTTAGGAACAAGAGCCAAGTTTTTTATTCATTTCTTGCATTTGATATACCCAAGGATATCCTTGATCTGAGATTCTGCCAGTCTTTAACTACCATCTTTAACTACTATCTTTAACAACTGCCACCACTTTACCCATCTCTGTCAACTCCATTCCTCATTGCCCTCTTCAACCGTAGTTAGGTTGATTTGGCATTCAGCGCAAAGGGCCTCCACCATCTTGACATCCATAGCTCACCCCTGTCCGGTGCAAGAAGAGATGGGCTTGGCACTTGTCTAAAAAACTTCAGCAACTTCAGGGATTCAGTGTGCTAGACCACAGTGGATGAGGCATAGCTTAACTCCTCTTATAATGCAGTATTAACTCCATTGCTGAAGTCATGAGTTTATGACACATTGGGCTAAATAAAATTGTCTTATAGTTACTAAAAATGTTTTAACTATATGTGCATGTCTTGCATTTGTGCTCTGTGTCACTTTTCCGTTGAACAGCACTGGGCTGGGCAGTAAGATTTGGAAAGAGCTGGAAGAGGATGCTGATCCCTGTCTATGTATTCTATATCCCAGATCCTGATAGGAAGAATTTGAGGGTTTTATTTTTTATTTTCATATTAAGACCCATCTTCAGGGAGCAGAATGAATGAGAAATCGACTTTGAAAATTATTAAACACTAAACACAGTTGAGGAGAGGCCTAGGGCAGCAACTGCATTGCATTAGATTGCTGCAGAAGCATCATGTAACAAGGTCAGACCGGAATCTGGCTTTGCCCTAGAATTGCTTTTTGATCTTAGCAAAACAACAACAAAAACCCCACCTAGTTTGGCCCTTTAGTGTTTTCAGCCTATAGTGGAGATAATGCCTCTGCCTTACTTTGGAGGGATAAATGAGATGATCCCTGTAAAATGCTTTGAACTTCTCTAAGAAAATTCTCAGTAATAGTTACAGGTCAAATCCTGTTACAAAAATATCCTTACCCTGTCCTCCCCTGTCCCCCCACACACACACAAAAAAATTACAACAAAGGCTTTGTGTAGAAAAAGATTTCCAGACTCTAACCCATGGTTACTTATTAAAAGGGGTATTTGGTACCATATTTCAGTACCACCAAAGAAGTTAGACCATCTCTTAGAGGTCACCAGGCAGAAATTTACTTATTCACAGGTATCATGATGTTAGAAGGCTATTGAGGTAGGAACGCTACAAATTGTGGTAATTGCATCATCAACTCAACATTTATTTGTTTTTGCTACATTTGTGTACTGGGAGCCACTTGGAAGGCAGAGATGAAAAAAGCATTGTGTTTGTGTTAGATGTTTGACATTTCTTACTGTTTGACTATTTTTGAACCATTCCTTTACACAGAGTAAAGCTGAGTAGAGTTCATATTATGCTTAGTTTTTAGTGAAGGATTTGAAGGCACAGAGAATGATTTAATTAAACCAGTATAAATCAAGTTAGGATTAAAATCCACAGTCACACAAGTGTGACTTACTCTTGCCCCATGTTGCCCTCATTGATGGAGAAATTAAACCATCATTAAAAACGTCAAATCACCCTCTTTCAAACCCAAACTAGAGAGCAAGTGAACTTTCGAAGCTAGAATTAATGGTTTAATAATTTCACAAAAAACACCAGGTACTCACTATGCAGAAGGGCAAAGCCAAATGGAAAGCTGGCATATATTCTGTTATTTGGTGATGGTGTGTATCCCTAAATTCCTGACCATTCAACAAAACAACTGCAACAAAAACCCTACAGTTTAGTGTCAACTCGGAAAAGCTGCTAGAATTTTTCATCAGCCCTCTTTCTCTCCCTCTATCCCCACCAAAATCCACTTTGAGGTTTAAACCAAACTTGAAAACAACTGCATCACAAAAAAAGCACTTTTAAAAATTTTTTAGGGGAACTGGGCATTTTTAAAACTCAACTGTGGTGAAAGATGGGTTTGTTGTGAAAGTGAATGCCTATCTCCACAGAGAATCCAAATAGCATTTTACTATCAAGAAAATAAATTAGTAGCTAAGAAAAAAGGAAGATAGAAAGAATACACTGGACTTCAGAACTCTTTAAGAAAAGTCATCAGCTACCTTGAAATTCAAATCCAGGAATCAATGCAATCCTGGGGGGGGTACGGGGGTGTCGAAAGTCATCCTTGTTCTTATAAAACTTTTTTTATTGTAATTTGCATGTTAGTAAGTAAACTGGAAACACTGGACTACTTTAAACTTAGAATACCAAAAGCATAGAATTCATAATATATTAAAACCTAAGGTTCAATAGGAATTTCATATTGGGTATTCAGAAACACTAATATTAGTTCACTTTTTTTTTTTTTTTTGAGAGGGAGGGAGAGGAAGCATCTTTTTTTTTTTTTTTAATTGCTTCCCCTAGCCCTGGATTGCAAATTTGAGTCCTTGGGCTTTACTTTGTTTACATAGTATACATCCCAAACCCACCAGCTTAACTTTAGCCACCAGGATGCACCTATTAGTTTTTTTTTTTTTTCAAAGGAAAGGTGCAGGCAGGAACAAAGGCAAGTAGGCAGGCAGGCAGGGAGAGAGAGGAGGAGGAAGAATCACTTTTATTTAGTTGCTTTTCTTGGTTGTTTCTCCCCAGCCCTGGATGCAAACCCTGGTCCTTGGGATGTACATGAACTGTGCTCTTGGCCAGAGGCAAGGGACCAACCAGACTGCTGTCCACCAACGAGCCCAGTAGTGATCACTACTGCTATAGGTAATATATATTGTATGTTTAGAATGATTTTAGAAAGTCCAAAACTCTTTGGTTTTTGTTTTTAAGGAAAGGAGGCAAGAATGAAGGCAAGTTAGCAGGCGGGAAAAGAGGGAGAAAAAAAATTTTTTTTTTCAATTTAGTTGTTTATCTTAGTTGTTCTCCCTGGCCCAGGATCTGGAACCTGGGTGCCGGGGATGTATGGAGCCTATGCCCGGTGACCTTGCCTGCTAGGCCACCAGGGCACACCTATTCTGTCCATTCTCATAAAGCCGTCAGCAGTCTCAAACAGGAACCTGTTTCCACATGCCAGCAGCTGCATGCCTGCTGGGCAAGCCCTCAGGGCCCAGCCTGTACCACTGGGAGCCGGCAGACTGAACGGCAATGATTCTGAGATGAAGGAAAGAGAAAATGCTAGTTTTCAGTGTTCTACATGGATTCAGAGGCTTGTCATTGTTTCTCTATAATAATAGCTTGTATTTGTTGAGCACTTTCTGTATACATGTCAGGCACTGTATAAGAACGTGCATGTGTGTGCTCGATTATGCCAATCAACAGCCACATGAGGAACATACTACCAACATGACTCTTGCAGAAGATAAAACCAAGGCCTCTAATCACATGGTTCCTAACTGGCAGAACAGATACCAGATCCAGACAGTCTCGCCCCAGAACCTGTGCTCTGAATCATGCCTCTGTCATACACAGCAGAAAACTGAATTCAGGGTCTTTTAAGATCCCTTACAACCAAGAAGGACACACCTAATATTAGACTTTATCTCTGAAGACCAGGCAGTTCTGTGTGCTAAATACACTGAGTGATGAGAAGTAGAATCCAAGTGACTAGTTTTCTCTCTTGTTTCAGTTAGCCTTTAAGAGCTAACCATGTCGACCTGTCTTTTCCTAATACTTCTAATACTTTTCATAATCATTTTGAAAAATTCTAAAGAGGTTCGTAGAAACAAATTATCTTGCAAAAGAACACTTAACTAAAGGTTAATAAATCTCTTTGTTTTGCTTCAGTTTCATTTTTTTTCTGGTAAAGCTAAATAGCAATGTGTGTATGATATATATTGGATGAGCTTTTATTTATTTCTGTAAATTTATCCCTATGTATATAGATGCAAAGGGAGATTTTGGAGAATGATGTTAATGATGGTTATGTCTAGGTAATGGAATTTTTGGATTTTACTTTGTATTCTTCTGTACTGCTTGATTTTTTTTTAAAAAGAAGCAGCATGTGTCACCTTTACAAAAAATCAATAAAACCTCTTACCCCAAAACAGTTGTCTTGAATCCAAACACATCACACACCAGAAGCTTCCATCATTGCCGGAGTTTTGTTTTGTTTTAAAGGAAAGGTGCAGGCAGGAGTGAAGACGAGCAGAGAGAAGAGGAAAAAGCATTTATCTGTTTGCATGTAGTTGTTCATTTTACTTGCAGCCCACCCCCAGCCCCCAGTTGTGAATCTGGGTCCTTGGGATGTATGTGGACTGCACTGGGGACTTAACCACTAAGCCACCAGGCCACACCCATTGCCAGTGTTTTTAACTAGCCAATATGCTTCCTCCAACTTTACTCCATTTAAAATGAGTATCATGTATTAGTAAAATGAACAAGTTAGAGTGTTAGAAGAACTAAGAGGCCTGATAGTGAATGCCATATCTATGAACATTTGAGCATTTTATACATAGAAGAATCGAGTCTCAAGTGCTGTTTTCAATGATTACCCGGTTGGTATTTTATATTCTGAAATCCTATTAGAAAGACCACCAGGATCTCTTTTGTTTTTAATGAATTCACTGTTTTTGTCATATTCAAATATAAAACTCTTCTTTTGTATGAAACTATTTAAAGCACAATTTAAAAAGAATTGCTTTCACAGAAAGACCAGAAGAAAATAGGACCAAATGCTAGAAATGGATACCTATGAGAGGTGGAATTATGGGTAGTTCATTTGCTGTTGTTTTACCTTTGCTGCATCTTGTTTACTGCAGTGAGTATGTATTACATAGATAATTCTGTTTTTAAAAAAGAGAAAAAGCGTAAGAGGTATTTACACCTACATGTAAGACATAACTGGCACTCCCTGGCAGAATAGCAGTTGGCCTCAGAAGGAGCGCAGGCCACATACCCCTGGGTTTGAGTTCTGTTCCCAGGGGGAAGCAACCCATATAAGCAACGAAATAAAATGAAAATGCTTCCTTCTCTCTCTTCCTGCCTGTCTGCCTATTCGCCTTCATTCCTGCCTGCACCTTTCCTTTAAAAAAAAAAAAAAATTAAATTAGTTCATTTTAATATTTTAAAGGTTCATTTTACAACCCTCATGAGAAGAATTCCAAATCACTTCAGTTATTCTTCACCTTCAAGGAGGTGGGTCATAAACACCCTCCAGCCCCCAACCCCACATACACTCCTAAGAGTTCTTCACATAGGGACTTCCTTTCAAAGGGTACAGCATGGAAAGAGGGAGGAGAAGGAACACTTAACAGTGAAGAAGGCTGACAAGCACTACGTCAGCCAGGAGATGCAGGTCAACATCAACAGTGGCTACTACATCAAGTTGAGAAGTAGTGCCCTAAATAGGATGAAAACACTATTACTTCTCTGTTCTTTCTCCCCCCGCCCCCCCCACCATCCATGATCTCAGTCTGATAAAGCAAAAAACATCAGACAAATCCCAATGGAGTCTACTCTGCAAAGTACCTGACCAACACTACTCAGAAATGACAAGACCATCAAAAAGAAGCCAAACCTGAGAAATTGTCACAGTCGAGAAGCCTAAATGTATTGTGGTAGAATGGAAAAGAAGGACATTCTCTGAAGAAAGTAAAAACTAAAGAAATCTGATCAGGCATCCCCTGATGGGGTAGCAGTTAGACACAATTCACATGCATCCATAGGACTCAGGTTCTAGTCCCAGGGCCGGTGGGAACAACCAGGGTGAACAACTAAATGAAGTAAAAATACTTCCTCCTCAGTTCCTGCCTGCTTGTGTCTGCTTGCCTTTGTTCCTGCCTGCACCTTTCCTTAAAAAAAAAAATCTGATCTGTTCATTAACCCTAAGAAAAGCACCACACTAAGGTAAGATGTTGCTGGTGGGGCAGGTAAGTCAATCACCTCTCTGAAGGATGCAAGCCACATACCCCTGGATTCCAGTCCCAGTTCTGGGTAGGCAAGCAACCATTGTGAAAACTCAATAGAAATAAAATGAAAGTGCTTCATCCTCCTCTCTCTCCCTGCCTTCCTGCCTACTTGCATTCATTCCTGCCTGCACCTTTCTTAAAAAATTTAATTTTTTTAAATGTTGATAATGGGATATGTTAATATTGATCATCTATACTGATGTCACATTTACCTATGAATCTAAATCTGTTCTTAAAAATACTGTTTAAAAGCTTATTTTAGTGTTTTGTGATTTACAGAAAATCTTTGCAAAAATTGCCATCCACGTGAATGTAGTGTATTTCCTGAATCATGGGAATTACATTGTGAAACTGTATACTGTCGCCCCTAATGTGAGAAAGTAAAAATAATAGCCCATGTCATCTCCAGCAAATAGTAACATCTATAATCTCCCCAACAAAATGTAAACTTCCGCTAAAGATTTCTGGTCACCCAGATTAACAGCTGTACTAGATTCATTTTCCAAAGAGTCAGATGTCATTCTAAGATACTGTCCTGACTTTACCACTCTGACATTTCTAAGCACCAATTTTCATATAAATTCTATACGGCTATTTATATTTACATAGATTCAGTGTAAATATGTTCATGGACACAAAATGTAAGGGCCCTGTGTCCATAGTGGTAGAAGAAACAGAAAATGTAACGTTGTGGGGAGAAGAAAACAGATTCCCAGATTTACACATCGTCATGCTCCCTTTCATTAGAAACAGCTTTCTGCACATCAATAGGTTCTGTTCAAATGATTTTGAACGAAATGTAGATTAACATTACGGCTATGATAAATTCCTGTGTTGCCATGTGTCACCAGTTTGATTTTTCTGATCTGTCAGGAGACTCATTCATTTGACAACTGGTGATAGAAAATATAAAACTTGAAGATGAAAGGAAGCACAAATATGTCATAGTTACCTGGGGATTTCTTTAAATACTTTTATAAAAAATAAGGTCACAGGTGTGGCCCGGTGGATAAGGCCACTGGACACAGTTCGCATACATTGCAAGGACCCTGGGAGCCGGGGACCAGCCAAGATGAGCAACCTAATAAATGTTCCTTCCCGCCTGCCGCCTGTCTGCTCATCTTCACTTCTGCCCGCACCTTTCCTTTAAAGGAAAAAAACAATAAGGTCACTACTAAAATAGAATATATACAAATATGATCTTATGAATTATTTTCCAAGAAAATGATAATTAACTTTTGGAAAGTTTTCTCTTAATGCAAATCAGTTCTTCTGGAAGAATATGTCAGATCAATATAAACTTTTTATTTTTGGTTCTAATAATTATTACTATTTTAGAATGCCTAACTTCAGGTAAATTTTTTTCACTTGTGACATTCATCACACTGAATGAAACCACGGGATATAATTTATGTGTCTTAGCTCGGTTTGGGGACCTGTTAAAAATGTAGTGTCATTCAGTTATATTATTTTGAACAGATGGCACACTGTGTTAAGTACTAAACATAAAAGTTTGGGTGTGAATGGAATAAGGTTAGGTCTTATTATTTTGGCTTTTACTTCAGTTTTTAAAAAACGTTTATATATATTCACAGTGAGACACACCTTAAACCAAGTTCGCATCAATATTCCTTCGATAAAATTAGTTTAAAAATTAAAATGGATGTTTGCATTTTACATATACATACTTCAAAAGTATATATATACACATATATTGAATATATATTATATATTTAATATATAATATGTAAATATGTTACATTATATATATGTGCCTTTCCCCTTTCTTATAGCAGCTGCTTCAAACAAATGGAGAGAGGGATGAGAAAAAGCCCCCGCATTTGGAATCCATGTGGAGAGAAAAGCAGGAAGAAGGCCAAGCCAGCCCCTGGGGATTTTCCCAGGTTCAGGAGATTGACCTGGAAACAAGTACAGCTTGAGCTCTTCTTCCTTGAGCAGTGCAAGCCCTGGTCAGAGAAGTTTCCAAACACATGGAGCTTAGCAAGACCACCTGCTCCTGACAGAACAATGGCCCCGGGACCACCAACTCTGTCGCGTCAAGTCACCACCAGCTCTCCTTCACAACAGATGACAGGCTTTCTGCGAGAGGAGCTTCCCAGTAAGCGAGTAAAGAAGCTAAACCTCACACGTGTGAGAAGCTCGAAAATTAGGAGTGAAATGGATAGATTCAAAACTGAAACTGAAATCAATCTGATAGCAGAACCAGGCAACAATTACATAGACATCAGTCCTGCTGAGACAGGGCTAAGAGTTCAAGCCCATACTGGGCAAGGGCATGGGCCCCAGGTGCTACGAAGGCACCAAGGAGAGAGGAACTTCTGCCCAGGTGCCCACGCACTCCTTCAACACGAACGACACCTGCAGGTATGTGGCACAACCAGGCGATCGAATCCAACCCTCATCTCTTGGACTGCCCAGCAATTGAAGAAATCACAGTGCTCAGACCCCACAGCTTGCTTAGCTCTTCCAAGAGGTCAACTGGAAGTTGAGACACCTTGATTTGAGTCCTTGGTCCTGTCCGAGTTGAGTGTTTAAAGGTGTGCAAAGCAATATCTAACAATAATTTGTAAGAGAATGAAAATGAATACCAGCTCATAGAAGAAAATTCTCAATTCATCACCCTATGTTAATCCACACATGGAAATCAGTGAACATTGGAATTTCCAATGTTTAAGCAATTAGGTCATGACACATTACGTGGGATCTGTGATGAGACTAAGAGAAAGGAATAGAAAATCTTGATATCATACAACTTCCATAATGCTGATTTTTTTTTTTTAAACTACCAGACGATATCCCTTCTGGTAATTATGAAAGTTTTTAAATGTTTAGAAAATAGGTGCACCCTGGTGGCTCAGGCAGCTGAGACAGCTGGAGTGTGAACCAGGCAAAGATCAAGGACTGGGGTTCAAGACCCGGGACAGGAACGGGAGAGGGTAGGCACCAAAATGAACAAATAAGTAAATAAAAATTCTCCCTCCTCTCTCTTCCTGTCTTAAAAAAAAAAAAAAGAAACTGTTTAGAAATAAAAAGTTTGGGTGCACCCTGGTGGAGTAGCAGTT
Source organism: Solenodon paradoxus (assembly GCA_004363575.1). NCBI lineage: Eukaryota > Metazoa > Chordata > Mammalia > Eulipotyphla > Solenodontidae > Solenodon > Solenodon paradoxus. The sequence goes on from RJWH01001570.1 coordinate 60,896, forward strand.
TGGTCAACTGCCTTCAGCTGAAGAGCAGGCCACAGACATCCCAAGGACCCAGGTTCACATCCCAGGCCAGAGTGAACAACCAAGATGAATAACCTAATAAAATAAATAAGGTGCTTCTTCCTCCTCTCTCTCCCTGCTTGCCTGTCTGTGCTTGCCTTCATTCCAGTTTGCACTTTTCCATAAAAAAATAAAATAAAATTGTCATTTGTTCAAGAGCCACCCTTGTTTCAATTAAAATCACTTGCAGTGCGCCCTGGTGGAGCAACAGGTCAGTCGCCTCCAAGGAAGCACAGGCCACATATCCCTAAGTTCAAGTCCCAAGTCCAGGGAGAAACAACTAGTGAAAACAGCTAAATAAAAATAAAATAAAATGCTGCTTCCTCCTCTCTCTTCCTGCCTGCCTGCTTGCCTTCATTCCTGCCTGCACCCTTGCTTTAAAATACATACATAATAAATATATATAAATAAAATAAAATCACTTGCCATGCTGTATCCAACAGTCGCAAAAACCACCTGAGAAAGAAACAACTGACAGCCGTGTTTGGAACAAATGTATCCCCGACTATTAAAATAAATCATGAAACATCTGTAGAATAAAATAGTGAGCAGCTGTGAAAAAGATCAAGGAAGATCATATGCGTTGTTATGGAAAGATCTCAATGTACATGAAGTGAAAAAAGCAAAATGCAGAAGTGTGTATAACAATGTCATTTGGAGGGGGAAACTATAGGTGTGCTTTGTCCTTTATATGACAAACTTCTTGGGAAACATACACAAAAACCCAGAACTAGTGTTTGCTTCTGAGAAGGGGAACTGGGTGAATGGACAAGAGTTTCTTTTCAATATATACTATTTTATGCCTTTTGGATTTTTAGCTATCACCTGTCAAATAACAAGTTTTAGTTCTTCAAAAAGGGAAAATTTGTAGAAAGTGAAAGGGCATTTATTTATTTTTATTGTAGTAATTATTCCGCACATTAAATCATTTCTTAGTTATGTTTCAACACACCAGAAAGGGCATTTCTGAGCATATTTTTGGTAAATATAACAGACTACAATGGAAGAAATTGGCAATATTTTGCAATAGAGAGTGACCGGAGAAGGAAGTGGGGGAAATTGGCAGTGTATTAACTGGGGTTTCAGAAGGTAGATTTTGAAAACATAGCAACAACTGACAGGGGGGAAAGAATTTAAGACTACCCCAATTGCATTTATGTAAGCAGTGATATGTTTGAAAAAAAGAACTAAATAGGAAGAGAATATTGGAACTTAACTAAAAATTGCAAAAAGAAAAAAATAATAATTTGTGAAAGAAAGTTTTAGAATGTTGTATCGCAATAAAATATATCATTTTTTGAATGAACCATCAGATCCCATAATCAGTAAAAAACAATTTCATGTTCTTAAATACTTCCACCAGCACACTTCTAGAACACAGACACAGATGCACACGCAGGAGAACACAAAAACAGTGCTGCATTTTTATGGCTATTTCTTTTTTAAGGATCATTCTTTGCATTTTTACTGCCCTACATTTACCCCTTCAAGTCACAGCAGTGCAGATTGAGCTGTCTTTTCTTTTTCAGTTTTGTTTCCAACCAAATCTTTTGTACATTTCTGGAATTTAAGCCACCTCAGTTACTGCTACTTATCTGTAACACCATTGCTTTGAGGGATTAAAGTAGGTTTCTTGTAATACACTTAGATCAAGTTATCTGAGTAGAGAAGAATATCCTGTTTGCGCTGGGGACAGGGAATCTTTATTTTTTTATTTTTTATTTATTTACTTTTTTGATCTTGAGTTGTTTTGATTTCCCCTGAGAGCAGTAATCTTCAGCAAGTGATTTTTTTTAAAGCCCCCCAAACATACCACAAAACATTCCAAGTGATTTTTAACTCCTGAATGAGGTTGGACTACCTGAGTGATTCTCTCTCTTCTTTGGCAGAAAGGATTAGAAACCTCCACAGAACTCACTCTCTATTAAAGTGGAGTGCTGGGCATTCATTGGCAAGAGGTGAATTGTTTTCAGATTACATGTGAAAGAGTGTGTGTGTGTGTGTGTGTGTGTGTGTGTGTTTCTTTCCCACATCAAAGAGTTGGATGGAAGCAGTTCTGAGTATTGCCAGGGATGCAAGAATTGGTGCTAAAGTGATTAACAAAATTGCTTTCCTGCAAAAGCAGCACAAAACATTACCTAAGGATTAGAGGAGGAGAGGGCAAGATTAAAGGTGATGCTGAATTTTGGGTGAAATATCTTACCCATCTTTTTCAAATAATGCTTCAAGGATTCTGTGGCCCCCTCCTTAAAGGAAACCTGAACAAATCAAAGTCTTGCTCTCTCAAGTTTTGTACACAGGGGCACTGACAAGGTGAAAATGAAGCAGCACTCGCTGTGACCTCTGTATCTTTATCTCACACCACAAATACATTTTGAATGTTTTCTATTCTGCACACACCAACGACTCCATTGATCAAAGATTCTTTCACTTGTAATTGGTTTGTGTGCCCACCTGTTGGACTTAAAGGAGAGTGTGTATGTGATAGAATTTCTGGAGATGTTTTTAGTAAATCTTGGTAAGTGTAGCATCCCTTTTTAAATGTATCTCTTACAGTCAAAGGCTTCGTCGAGGCAAAACAAGCCTTAGACATTATATTTTAAATAGTGAGGAAAGCTCATACAGGAAACCTCACAATTCCTTCTTGTAGGAAATCATTTTTAAGAGGTATATCTGAAGTGCCCTATGACAGTCTTTATCACTTGGCATTTTTTAAATTTTTTTTCGAAAACTGAATTTAGGCCTGTTTTCTTCTAACAAGTTCTCCCGTCTTTAATCTTCCATTCAGAGACAGGCAAAAACATACAGGTAGAGATAACTGCTTTCTTCCTCCTTGATTTCTTCCTTTGAAACATTAAGTCCAAAAAAGGAATGAAGCATGTATCTGGATAAATGACAAAAACATAAAGTTGAGTGAACTAAGCAAAATAACTATATACAGTAAGAGATGTATATATAGTATATCACTTACAGAAAAACTTTAACAAAAATATGATTATTTTAGGGACCATATGTCCATGTGTAAAAGTACAAAAGTTAGAATTATCTACCTTCAAACCATGACAATGGCTGCTTCTAGAAAGAAAGGTGGAAAATGAGATTACAGTGTGGTGGAGGAGAATTTTAGCCACATTTGTGTTTGGGGGGGTATTTTTTTAAGGGCAAAAAACCATTAAGCTAAGAGGATTCACTTAGGCAGTTAGGAGATGTGAAGTGTCATTGAAATTCTTTTAAAAAAAAGTCCAAACTTCTCAAATTTAGATCTCATCTCATTTTTGTCCTCATAAATTATTCTTTCAGATAGATTTTTTTGGTCAGATACTTGTTATGTCTCACTTTTCACAACAATAAAACCTATTTCAAATTGATTAAACAGTTCAGAATAGTTATTGCCTCCTCTTTGCCCACAATAACATTATCCTCATAACTTAATGTACTGTGATAATAGAACTTTATCTTTGTGTGTGTCCTCTAAAGAATGAGACACACCATGAGTCCTTAGTAAAAAGAATAAATAGATGAATTTTAAAAAGCGTGGTTTGCTGCCCTGCAGGCAAGAGTCTGTGGGTGTTTCATTTTGAAAACTTGTTTCTCAAGAGGTTACCCGTGTGACTTCTTCACTTTCAGGAACTTGTTGAGAACAATCATTTTTTTTTATCTGTCTTTCCCTTGGGGTCCCGTAAGGTCACTGGACATAAGATAGCTGTGAAATGTGACATTGTTCCAATTTAAATGCTTTACGCCGGCAAGGCAAGACTGCGGACAGACGCTTCAGTGTGGGGACAGACGCTTCAGTGTGGGGACAGACGCTTCAGTGTGGGGATTGCCAAGGCCAGGCCTTCTGAGACTCAACAGCCCTCCAGGCTTCAAAGGCTGCCATCCTTGATCTCACTAAAGAATGTTTTTGAATTCGATGTCCATCTAGTGGTTGCCTGCAAAGATCTCCGTGGCTTTTTCTTTCTTCCTTTTCTTTCACACTTGATCAGTGAGATTCTGTTTGTGATGGGGGTTTTGCCCCCCTGGGTCTTTAATTCTTTCACAGGTGGTTTCAAAGTGTCTGTCCTTAGCCACTGCTTTCTATAAACAAGCAGGAATTCAGAACCGCAGTTACTGATGGCGCTGCTTACGGAGAAATTCTCCTCTTACTTTGAAAATAGACTGTTTTGTGGACAGTAAAGGATAGTTCTTTTTCACAGATGAGATTAGAGGCTTGAGAAGAGGCAGGCAGCAGTTTTGGGGTATTTTTTTTCTTTTTTTTTTTTTTTAAACAGGAGGGCCTTTGTGTTATAACTCATTTTAGCAAACATGAGATCTTATTTTAGTCAGTTGTACCTTTGGTTAAAGATGAGATGGCGGTAAATGGAAGGGACTAGGAATTTGCAGATTTCCTCATCAATTCAAACATCTCCAGTCTCCCCAGTGTCAGGTTAGGTGTTGAAGATCAGGTGGTGACAGTAGCCAAGGGGGTTGCATATATAAGGGATCAAATTATATCAATTCTACCTAAGAACTTTGATATGTCATGGGGGTTAAGTCATCTAGCTCATCTCCTCCTCCCCTCATTGGGCTGAAAAATCTCTTCTGAGGTCTCTGTTCCTTTAACTTGAGGTTTAGTAGATTCAGTCTCTTATCTGTAACTGTTTTGGGTCTTTTCAGCTTTCACAAGGATTCTGAAACTGGGGGAATGATGGACTGAGACTACTCTGAATTCCATGAGAGAAAAAGAACAGCGGCCCAGTGTTACCACTTAGTTCCTAACACCTCGCACGTGTTAGGACACGTGTGTCTTGTTACCTTGGCCTCTAAAAAAATGGTGGGAATTGAAGTCATTCCTTTGTTCCCGTTCAAATTAAAACACTTGTTTTTAAATTTTAAAATACTCATTTCTTTATAAATGTAACACACTTCATTCGAATCCATTTAAAAACATAAGTTGTGTTCATGAAACATTGTTTGTAATAGCAGAAAAACTGTAATTTAGCAACCTAAATGCCCATCAGGGGGCAACTGGCTAAAAATCTATAATGTATCCATCTATGAGAGTATGTAGTAATTTTAAAAAGGACAGATGAGTGACATAGAAACATGGCCACTAAATACCGTTGAGTGAAAATATTAGAGATGATATTTATAAAACAATTCTATATCATGTGAGTGAGCTTAGAGACATATAGAATTGAGGGAATATTAACCTTCTCTATAAAGGTTTTTTTTTTAATAAGGAAAATATATTTTTATAATTCTCATGTAATTAAAAATAATTATCAAATTCTTTTTAAAACCAAATAGAAAATAATAATCTTCCACTCAGTTTTCCATATAGCCTTTGGTTATAAACATCCCTAAATTTATATACTGTGGTTTTATATACGTGTGTGTGTATGTAAGTATATATGTATTTATGTGCATATGTGTATTTGTGTGTACATGGGTGTGCATATATCTGTGTTTGTATATATGACTGTGTGTGTAAATATATATATATACACATATAAAAGTTACCATTTTTAGATGCGCAGTTCAGTGACATTAAGTGCAGTCTCATTGTTGTGCATCCATCACCACCATCCTCTCCAGGATGATTTCATCTCCCTGAAACACCTGAGACTGACACTCCGCACCCAGTAAACCAGAGCTCCCCACTTCCCCACCGTCCGCTCCAAGCCCTTGCCCTGGTCACTACCGTTCTACTGTGTGTCTCTATGTCTTTGTTCTAGGCACCTCACAGAAAAGGGATCATACATGTGTGTCCTTTTGTGTCAGGCTGATTTCACTTTGTGTAATGTCTTCAGGCTTCCTCCAGGCTGAAGCTGTGTGAGCACCTCATTCCTCTCAAGGGCAGAAGGACATTCCTTTGCATGTAGATGGCGCGTTTTGTTTATTCACTTTATCCCCTCTTTTTGGCTACTTTGGAGGATACCGCTATGAACATTAATGTTTGAGTCCCTGTTTTCTGTTCTTTGTGCGCATACCCTGAAGTGAAAAGGAGTGATGATTCTATACCATCCTGGGCGCACCCTGGTGTAGTTAAGTCAACTGCCTCCGAAAGAGCAAGCCACATACCCCTCTTTCAAGTCTTGGGGTGGGCAGAAACAACCAGTGTGAACAAATAAATAAAAATGAATGTTTTTTCCTCCTCTCTCTTCCTGCCTGCCTGCTCACCTTCATTCCTGCCTGCCTTTCGTGTGTGTGTGTGCGTGTATATATACATATTATATACATACATATATATCCTTACGCACTCGAATGGAATAGCAGTTTGGTCAGCCAGTTCACACAAAAACCAAGAATCCCAGTTCAAGCTCCGGGACCCTGAGGAAACAACCAGGATGAACAACTAAGTAAACTGTTTCTTCCTCCTCTGTCTTTCTGCCTACGTCTGCTCATCTTCATTCCCGCCTACACCTTTCCTTAAAAAAAAAAAACCAGCCATCCTGATGGGTATAAGGTGTTTATATGCTTTTTTAAATTGGCCTCAATTGTAATTTAATAAAAGCTTGACATTGTTCTGTCATCAAATATTCTTCAATAATATCATTTTAATGACTACAGAGCATTCCACTGAATAAGCTATACCTAATTTCTTCAACCAATTCCCTATCATTGGAATCTGAGCCATTTTCCTTTGTAAATTTTTTTTTTTTAATTTTGGCTTCATAAAGAGTGCTTTATATTCACATTCTTGATTTTGCTTTAAACAGTTATACGGTTGGGTCACGGGGCATACATATTTTTAAAGCTTTGAAGATCAATGTACATTTTAAAAATTCAGCTAAAAAGAGGGATTGGAAGACAGAGTTGGTACAGCCTCAGGAGCCCCAGCCAACCACTGCTCAATGAGTTGAGAAATGCCCACACACATTGTAAAGAATGGGCACTGTCTGTTAGCCCTCCAGCGATTTGTCTTTTACCATGGACCTGCATGGAACGCCCGCTTAGGAAGAGAGCGCCAGGCAGTCCCTGCAAGGCTGGAGTGTGGGCGCTCCCCAGGCGCCCATGGTCAGCGTGCGCGTGCTCAGCACACAAACGTGCTGCTGGGTCCAGGACGAGTGTGAATCTCTTTCTCTGCCCGTTACTGAACTATGATGCAGTGTCTGGGCGGAAGTCGAGCATTTAAGGTAGGTACCCAGGAATGACACTCTTGAGAAAATAAGTTTAAGAGGACGACTCACCCAGGAGCAAAGGACGAGGCGCTTCTTTCTCCCGCTCTGAACTGCCTAATCATCGGCTGGTACACTGATGATGCCCCACAGAGCCTTAGACTTAGAGATCCTGGACAAGCTTCTGCTGCTCCCCCCTCAGACCGTCAGCACTTGTAGGCTTCTCAGTGAGTACCAATCTCTGCTTAGCACTCAAATTCTGCTTTCCCTGGCCTCACTCCACTCTTCCCGCTCCAGCTCGAACTCTCCCATCCTACCCAGTCTGACCCAGTACTTGCGACATGGAGCTTGGACTTGGAGTCAGATCCTCTAGAGGTAAACCCTGTCCGCCATTTCTGTATTAGGTGATGTGAGGCAAAATACTTTATCTTGCAGAGACTCAGTTTCCTCATCTGTAAAATAGGGATGACAAAACTAATTCTCTAGATTGTTATCAGTATGTTAAACTAGACAATGAATGTGTAAAAGAAGTTAGCATAACGCTGAGTTTTCAGTGAGTGTTTGCTAGGTAACATGAATGTCTTGTTCAGTCTGGCCTCTAACCTATTCTCTTTCTGGAAAAGTCTTCTCCCATCCAAATCTCACCATCCATCAAAGCAAATTAATGTTTTAGCCCAATTGAAAGTCCTCCCATGAAAATCTTTAGACATCTCTGACTAGGTGCGCCCTGGTGGAGCAGCAGTTAGGTCAATCGCCTCCGAAGGACGCAGGCCAAAGACCCCTGAGTTCAAGTCCTAGGCCTGGGGAGAAACAGCAAATGCGAACAATTAAATAAAAATAAAATGTTTATTCCTCCTCTCTTCCTGACTGTCTACTCGCCTTCATTCCTGCCTGCACCTTTCCTTAAAGAAAAAAGAAAAAGAAAGAAACGCTTCCCCAACTGCACTTATTACCTTTTAAATGACTGTCCCCAATACCTCAGGGTTCAGGGGCTCTGGGATCTCGCTCCCCAGGTTATTTCCCAGCAATCACCCTTCATGAATGAGAGTCCCTCTAGTAAAGGGCATGACTCTTTAACCACAGATGAAGAATCTGTGACTTACAGACTCCTGATTAGAAGAGGCTCTAAGCGTTCCCCTGTCAGGGAGGGTCCACAGCAGCACACCTCCCCAGACATGCATTTCATTCTCTGGCTGTTCAGCCAGAGTTCTATAGGTTTAGGGAAGGTACGAATCCACCGATCATTCATCGGCAACCCAAGGCAGAGCCATAACTCTCAGCTGCTGTGGTCACTGGTAAGCAACAGCCTTTCTGTCCAGAGTATTGGTTGTATGTTGTCCCAGCAGAAAGCCCTGGATGCACACAAAACTTGATTTAGTTGTTCCCTTAGATTCTGCTGATAACAGTTGTTGAAACGCATCTCTACCATCTTCTCCCTTGGACACTTGGGTACTAAAGTCAGCTTTGCTAAGCTGCTTCCAGATTTGTTCAATGTGTACTTACTGAGAACTGATTCCCATGTTCTGGGGGATAAACAGGTGGGGTACATAGATCTTTCACAACCCAGTTTCCACTGAAAGCCCAGTTTTCTCGCCATCAACAAGTTTCATGTCAGCAACAAACCCCAAGTTGCATATTGTTCATGGTGTGTTACCACAGTTTTCTGGAATAATCATAAGCATAAACATGAACACAGTCATGATTTGATTATACTCTAATTACTCTGGGCCAACAAATAAAAAATGAGTCTGATCTCAGTTCACATCCTGCTTTGGTAGATTGTTACATGTAACCCTAAGTATACTGTGCTTTCCTCTTCACCACCTCACTTGATGAAACCCTCTCTGCCTTTCTCAGGACGCAGCTACACTCATTTTCCCACACCCACCATTCTGCCTCAAACCCTGAGTTCAAATATTTCACCTCCAAAGATCTTAACCTTGAGACCTAGACGTTCCCTCATGTCTCAACAGTCCCGTTCCTCCCCAGCTTTTCTCTAACATAACATCGACACAGTCAAATGAAATAAACACATATTTACAGAGTGAGGAAGGAGGGACGCTGGGGAGGCTGTGGCTGTGATTGCTGACCCACCCTGCCCCCGCTTCCTCCAAGCATCTTTGGGTACAAGTGCAAAATGACAGTGAAGAAGATGAAAGTCTTGCTTCCGGTGCCCTCCCAAAGACCAGTGATGACAATTAGGAATTGAAATTTAAAACACAAGACTATTTACAATAGTACCAAAAAGAAAAAAGAAAAGAAAATCAACTTAGGCATAAATCTAACAAGATATGTACAGCATCTATAGCTAAAAACACATAACCCTGATGAAAGAAACCACAGATCTAATTAAATGGAGAGAATCCTTGTTAAGAAGGTCAGTATACAAAAGAAAATTGCTCTCCTATATACCAGGAGTGAACAATTGAAGTTTGAAATGTTTTAAAAGATACCAAATAGGGCACACCCTGGTGGAGTAGCAAGTAGGTCTGCCACCTCTGGAGGAGTGCAGTCCACATACATCCTAAGGACGCAGGTTTGTACCCGGGTTTGCATTACCTGGTGGGGTTGGGGGGAACCAATGTGACTAACTAGAGAAAAACGTTTCTTCCTCCTTTCTCTCTTCCTGTCTACTTATCTTCATTCCTCCCTGCACCTTGCCTTTAGAAAAAAAAAAAAAGATATATATAGATATATATATAGATAGATATATATAGATATATACGCAAATATATGTATGTATATGAAAGTCTTGTTTTTCAGAGTCACATGGTCCAGGTGATTAGCATACTAACTTGGCGATTAGCAGTTTCATCTTGACTCTGTCCTTCAGTCCGAAATCCCAGGGTTACTGCCACCTTTCCTGGAGTAGCCTGATAGTATCTTCAATTCTGAGTCAAAGCTGTCCTATGAGTGACTCTAACCTCCCCGGGCTTCCTCTGAGGTACTGTTTGTCAAATCTTTCCCCTGCTAAGCCTCTCCTTCAGGCAGCCATGTTGTCCCCAGAGGCTTCCACTCTTCCTTTCCAAGCCTTCCTGCCTCTCTTTCTTCCAGCTGGTCCCTGAGGTTTGGTCTGACACTTCCAAAGGAACCTCCAGGCTCCAGCAGGTCACCAGGCCTACGTCCCATCTCCCAGCGCTGTCTGCCTCCTCTGGTCTTCACTCTGCTTCACCTCTAGCTCCTCCCTAGGGTGCAGGTCAGTCCTCCAAGAGCGTACTTAACAAGTTGAAAACGTTTTCTCGAAGACAATCATTTGCATATGTCAACCCCATATTTGCCATATGGTTTTTCCTAATTCACAGTCAGAGGAACTCTCAATTTCATCTATATTTGGGGAAATGAAGTTTTCCCCAGATGGTCTTTTCCCAAGCATCAGAGCAAGGTCAGGGTTTGTGCATTCCTTCCAAGGTTCTGGGCAAAGGTCAGAATCACTCCTGTTTCCTCAGTCCCATCAGCCATTATTTCGTCAGTGCACCTGATAATGGGACACACCCTGACTCTTTCTTAGCTAAACACACACCAGAGTTTGAAGGAGATGGTGAATCATAAATTGGTGTCCCCAGAGAAGGGAGAGAAACCTGCCCAGTTGCTCAAATAATTTCAAACCAAATCCCCTAAGAATACTTCCACAAGGAGAGAAAAGTGCATGAATAGTAGAAAGATGATGAACCAGGTGTGCCGAAAAGGATTTTTCAGGCATTCTGAGCCCTGGCCTAGATGGGGGTAGCCCCGCATCCCTCCTGGGAAACATATTTCTCCTTTTAAATCAGGAAAGAAATAAAACAACAACAACAGCGTAGCCCCAAGTAGAGAATGTTTTGCTTTGTAACTGGAAGCAAGCGCTGCTGATGGCTTTTGCAGCTGCCTGCTAGCATGGCCTGAGACGCAGGCAAGCTCAAACTCTTTTCTTTTTTTTTTTTTTATTTTTTGAGATCAACACACATACAGACAGACAGTATTGGGGTCAAATTATAAATCCAGGAATAAAAGAACAAATAAACAAGTTTCAGCTTTCTCAAGGATTCTGCATCCAACACCAGCTAAATTAGATGCTGAAGCAGAGAAATCTAGGTTCCAAGAAGACAGGTCTCCCAGGAGTTGAAGGAAAAGCAGCTCCCTGAGGCAGGAAAGAAGGTACCACTGTAGGTGGCATGGCTGACAGCTGGCCAGGTCCAGGCCGCTGCCCTGCGGGTCGGTGCTTCCCCGTCTTCGCCAGCAGCCTTTGAGGATGTGTGGCAGTTAACTTGGGACCTGCCATTGACTGGATCTAGGACCCCAGTAAATCATGTAAAATACGCCATGTGCCTTTGTCCTTGTTAGTGCGCTGGGTAGTTCGGATGAGAACTCCAGCGAGTGTGGGTGTGCCGCCCATTAGGGCTAAATTGGGCCTTTTGGAGCCGATAGGAAAAGCCCTCTGGCCAGCTGCACTGCGGACAGCTGAGGCAACTGGACAAACCAAACTGAAATGCCTGCAAAGGTGAGGCTGGCGATGCCTTCACTGTGGCTGAAAAGCAGAACAAATTCATTCTTTGGTTATCAAAACCAACACACAACTTTTGTGCTAGTTCGCCTCAGTGCAAGGAACTATGAAGAGTGTAGTAGGTGGGAAAACACTGGATTATTCTCCCTATTCCACAGCTTGACCAGTTAGGTAACCTCAAGCCAGCCACTTAGGTCAAGGCTGTTCACATACTAGTTGATCATGAAATCAATGAAACAGATTGAAATGAGACATCTTTCAATGGCGTCCAGCTGACTAGAAAAGGAAATGTCGGTACTGAGTTCACAGTAAGGATAAGCTCTACTGCATATGTGCGTATGTGTGTTCCCAGGGTCATGATGAGCCACACATTTCTTACTGTGGGGAAGAAACAGAAAAGTTGTCCAGCCAGTGGTTTAGACCATAGGATTTCGATTTCCCCATCGATTGAGTGGAAATAGTTCACTTCACACACACACACGTATATACAAATGAGCACCCTGGTGCGTCGGGCACAGTGGCACAGGACAAGCATGACAAGCCCTATCCTCATGGAGTCTTGGCCAGAGGGGAGCCCGTCCTAAAACAACAACATCATTATTTAATTACCATTGTGCTAAGGGCCGCAAGACTCTCACTCATCAGGTGTAACGAGGCTGTGGAACGTGGTTCCTCAGCGGGGCTGAGAGCGGAGCCAGACTCCCTACGGAAGTGACGTTAGCGGGCAGAGTGGCGCTGGCCAAGGGCACAGGAAGAAGGCAGTCTGGTTAGAGACACCAGCAAGCGTGAGAAGATCCTGAAGGAGGGACAGGTCAGCCCCACCTCAGAGACTGCTGTGAAGACCAAATGAGGGAGTGAAAATACATTGCAAATTGGAGGGCGCTACTCAAATGGATGCCCTTGTTTTTGTGTTAGTTTTTGAAGGAAAGGGACAGGCAGGGATAAAGGCGAGCAGGCAGCCAGGCAGAGAGAGGAAGAAGAAGCGTTTTTATTTTTATTTAGTTGTCCACACTGGTTGTTTCCCCCTGAACCCCGGACCCAAACCCAAGGGTATGTGGCCTATGCTCCTCCAGAGGTGACTGACCCAACTGCTGCTCTCCCAGGGCGGGCCACCCTTTTATTTTAAAACAGTGAATCTGAACATGCTTTAAAGATGAGCTCTGCTTCCTTGATGCATCATGTGACTCGCTGAGCACTGCTCAGCGCCAGGTACTGTTCTAGATTCTGGGACACAGCAGCAAATGAAATGGAGAGGTTCAATTCCAGAGAGACAATAAACAGAGAGAACTATCATTTCAGAGGGACAAAGTGAGGCAGAGGACTAGAAAGCAATGGAGAGAGGGGAGACGTTTTAGATCGGAAGACAGGGCTCTCGGAGGGGATGACAGCCACATCTGAATGAGATCTACCGCTTTCTGAGAATGTGACCTTAGAAGGTCACCTACCATTTCCAACTGGGTTTCCTCATCTGTTACTTACATCCATCTGGGCACGCCCTGGTGGAGTAGGAGTTAGATTTACTGCTTCCGGCCAACAGAACAATCCACATACATCCCGAGGACCCCGGTTTGTATCCTGGGGCCTGGAGAAACAACCAACACAGCTGTCTCTCCTGCCTGCCTTCCTACTCATCTTCATCCCTGCCTGCACCTTCCCTTTAAAAAGTAAATTTTCTCCAGCAAGTCCAGTTTAGCATAGATGTTCATTAAACACGGTAGGCAGATATATAGATGACAGAAAGATACATATACCCATCTCACGAGACTTCTCTGAGGATTAAATGAGAGAGGAATGCAAAGCCTCCAGCATAACAGTCCTGGCATGAACACTCATTTAACAATTGCTAAATGATTGAGTGTCTAACTGATCTGTTATTCAATATATGTGGAATGTATTTAGAAAGACAGAATGACAAGGAGAAAGCAGGCCTCTATTTTCAGACCAGGCTGCACAAATCCCACTGATGCAGCCATTGTTGACCTTCAGCTGTGTCTGCTGGGTCTCCCTGGAAGCGGAGACAGAGTGGGCTATGCGAGCAGTTTGGGAAGGATGCAGCAAAAGAAAGAGGGAAGGAAGAACTAGGCAAGAAAAGACTGGAAGAAAGACTTCTGGGAGTGCCCTGGTGGAGTAGTGGTTTGGACAACTGCCTCCGGCTAAAACGCAGTCCACAAACATCCCAAGGACCCAGGTTCAAGTTCCAGGCTGGGGAGAACCACCAAGATGTACAGCTAAATATATAAAGTACATCTTCCTCCTCTCTCTTCCTGCCTGTCTGCCTGCTTCTGCTCACCTTCATTCCTGACTACACTTTTCCTTAAACAAACTTACTTGTGCTTAGAAGAAGGCTACAGTGGGCAGAAATGGCCAGGCCCTGGGACATCCAGACTAGGATCCATTGAAGAGAAGGACTCGGCTCGAAAGGGCAGCCACTTGGCACGTCCTCCCTTGAAGGGAGACGGAGGGTACACTCCACAGCTGCCCCAAACTCCCAACCTCACACTGGGAATGCTCGTGACTTTTTGCTGTCTAAGCAACTGTGCTTCCTTGGGAGAGGAAAGAGGAATTTATTCGGATCTGGGATCTGCTGCTCGGAGGAAAAGCAGCAATATGGATGGACCCAGCAGGAATGATGCTTATAAGATAAGTCAGAAAGAGAAAGACATCATATGCTACCATTCATATTCGGTAGATAGAGATATCAAGCAAGTGAATGAACAAAATTAAATCTAAATAGACCTTAAAAAATGAACTAAATGAAACAACAGACTTTTAGCAAAAAAAAAAAAAAAAAAAAAAAAAGGCAAATCAGAGGTTGCAGGAAGAGAAAGGGTGGAGCACACAGGGTAAAGAGGATGAATTCACAGTGACACAAAACTGGAGAGGGGGCGACCTTTCTGCATCATGTCCAGGTGCGAGTCTGCTGTGAAGTGTACCCTCAGCCTCTTTCAGGTGAGAATGCAATATCCCGCCAACGACATAAGTAAGAAAGAAAAAGAGACTCCTCACCCTGATTGGATGATATTTGGCATGAGGACGCCTTTGGCCAGAAGGTATAAAAATACCAGCTCAAAATGGGTCGAACAACAAAGAATAAGAAGCCTGCAGAAAACAGCCCCATCTGCTTGTGTGTTTATCCGATGAAGGCTTCTCGGGAGCCCTCCAGGAGAGTCAGTCTCATGGCCAGATCTCCGAACGGACCCACCTACCTACAAATCACCCTAAGATAATGGGGTTGCCATGACTGGCGGGCCCGAGGACCTGGGGTGATGAGGTTAAAGTCCTTCTATTTTTATTTCTAACATCCAACTCTCTCTACATACAGATATGTGCAAACATATAAACATACATATGTATGTATGTGTACAAACATATATCGACTATGTCAAAACATAATTCCTAATCAGTGACTTTTTCTGACCTGAAAAATATTTGCTGATCACTACCTTTTTTAAAGCTGTGGCAGAGGCGCGCCCTGGTAGAGCAGGGGTTTGGCATAGTCCACCTAAATCCAAGGTCCAGGGTTCGAAACCTGGGACCAGCAGGAAAGACCAACATGAACCACTAACTAAAATGGATGAAATGCTTCTTCCTGCCTGATTCTGTGCACCTTCATGCCTGCCTCCACCTTTCCTTTCAAATGAAAACTTGTGGCAGAATGCGCATGTTCCACCTTGACTAGTTCAAGTGCATAGTTCACAAATTAGGTACATCCGCATGGTTCTGACACCACCACCAGCGCCACTCACTCTCCTTTCTCCTTGCAAAACTGAAACTCCACCTATTCATCAGGAACCCCCATTGTTCTTTCTTCCAGTTCCATCAGCCTCCATTCTATGCTCCGTCTCTATGAGGCTGACTACTCTAGACAGTTCATGAGTGGAATCACACAATAGGTGTCCTTCTGTGTCTGATTTATTTCACTTAGAAAAATGTCCTCAAGTTTCATTCATGCTGTAGCCTGTACCAAAATTTACTTCCTTTTTGTGGCTAAATACTTTTCCATTTATGTATACGCCACATTTTATTTATCCACTCATGTGTCGATCGACACTTGGGTTGTTTCCACCTTTCGGCTGTTGCAGATAATACTGCTATGAATTTAAGTATATAAATATCACGTTAAGACCCTGCTTTCAATTCTTTGAGCATATATCCAGAAATGAATTTTTGTTTTTTCAAACAAAGGTTCAGAAGCACTTTATTTTTATTTAGCTGTATATTTGGTTGTTCTCTGTGGCCCGGGACACAAAATTAGATTCTTAGGATGTATGCGGCCTTCTTTCAGCTGGAGGGAGTTGACCAAACTGCTGTTCCACCAGAAATGAAACTGCTGGATCAAATGGTAAGTCTTTTTCATTTTCCAAGGAATCGCTATATTGTTTTCTGTCGCAGTCGGACCATGTTATTTTTCCACGAAGTGTACAAGGTGTCCACTTTCTCCACATCCACACCAGCACTGTTCTTTACTGAGTTTCTTTGTTTCCACGCAGCCTCAGCGTGTGCTGGGTTGTATCCCGTCCTGCTCTGACTCGCATTTCCCTAACGCTCAGAGATGTCGAGCCTCTTTCAGAGCTTATTGACCATTTGTGTATCTGTTTTGGAGAAATGTCTCTTTAAGTCCTTTGCCCAGATTTTAACTGGGATATTTGCTTTGTTGTTGTTGAGTTGTAGGAGTTCTTTATGTAGTTTGGATATTTACTCCTTATCATATAGATGACCCGCAAATATTTACCTATATGTGACTTTTTAAAAGATTAAAAGCCCAGGCTGTGGAGCTTACTGTTTAGACCCCCAAATCCTAGCTGCGCCACTTGTCTGTCTGGAGGAAGGATGGATAATCACACAAAATCCAGGGTCTGCCAACAAGGAAGAAAGGGGAAGTGGCAGGTAGGTGGGTAATCAGCAGAGTTCATGTCAGGACTAGGCACAGGGGGCGCAGTTCTCAAGAAACATAAATGTCCAATAATAACAGGAGAGGATTTTATTGAGTGCTGATGGCATCAGTGCCACACACAGTCTTTACATGCATTATCTCATTTCATTCCATCATTCATTTAATGAAAGATGAATAGGAACCAGTCACTGGCAGGCTAAAATAAAAATAAAGCCCCAAAACAGCCATTGTGCCTGCCCTCAAGGATTCTGCACTTCAGTCAAAGAATCAAACAGCTTACAAGGATGCTAAATGTGACGAAGGGTAAGTCCGTGCTTCCATGGAGACGGACCTGTTCAGGCCAATCAGAGAAGACTTCTCTAGGAAATGGCACGTGAACTGAGGTCAGAAAAGATTCAGAGTGAAGAGCTAGGATGTTGCAGACTCATCGGCCCCATGGGGTGGGTTCTGGAATGCAGACTGAGTACAGGGTCCTCATGTGCCCGGTTCACCAATATATCTGTTGCCTAAAACAGTACCCGACACACAGTACCTGCCATAAACACTTGCGGAATGTGTTCCGTGTGGTCGATGAGAAACTTGAATCTCAGGCAGGGTAAGTGATGGAACCAAGGCCACACGGCCAGTAAGTGGCAGAGCCAGGCTTGATGCCAGGCAGTAGCCTCTGTCACTTGAGATTTCACCTTTAAAAAAATCGTATTTTTAAAAAAAAAGTACACCCTGGTGGAGCAGCGGCCAGGTCAACTGCCTCCAAAGGAGCACAGGCCACATATCTCTGGGTTCAAGTCCTGGGCCCGGTGGGGAAACAACCAGTGTGAACAACTAAATAGAAATAAAGATGCTTCTTCCTTCTCTCTCTTCCTGCCTGCCTGCCTACTCGCCTTCATTTCGGCTTGTATCTTTGCTTTAAAAATAAATAAAAATTTTCCTTTGGTCTCCTGAAGCACTTATTGTAACTTGCTTGTCTGAAATTTAACACATTGGTATTACAGGTGAATTCTCATATGCTTGTCCACTTCCCTTCTTCCCAGTCTCAAACGTCCTTCCACCTGAGTCCTAATAAAATGTGAACTATATAAGAGACTTTGGAAATGTCTGCAGAGTGCAATGCAGGCTTGGGGTTCAGGCAGCACTGAGGATGAAGCCTGTTTCTGTCACCGACCTTAGGTTCTTTACTGAACCTTCTTAAGCCTCTGTTTCTTTTGGTTTGTTTTGTTTGTTTAAAGGAAAAGTGCAGTAGGAATGCAGGTGAGCAGAGGCAGGCAGGCAGGCAGGAAGAGAGAGGAGGAGGAAGCACATTATTTTATCTATTTTGTATTTAGTTGTTCATCTTGGTTGTTCTCTCTGACCCTGGGTCATGAACCAGGGACCTGGAATGTATGTGGACTGCGCCCAACTCCCTAACTCCACTGGGGTGCATCAAGCCTCTGTTTCTTTATCTGTAAAATGGGGATAATAATAGAATCCACTCCTTACAAGGTTGTTACGTGGGTTAACTGAGATAACCTCTATAGATGACTTGGGATAGTGCTTTGCACAAAGTAAGAATTCAATAAAGTTTGCAAATTTTCTCTACTGGAAAAGATGAAAACCAACATCAACGCCCACCCCACCGCCAACTGGAAGGAAAATGAGATGGTTTTTTCCAAGGGCAGGGAGGGCCAGGCTTTAGCAACTTCACTTTTCTTCATTCTGCACGCACAGATGGCATCACTCGGAGTCACGGTCTCTTGTGGAAGGAAAGGACTGGCCAGCAAAGGGGTGACCCAAGAGGGTCCCAGAATCACCAAGTGACTCTCCCTTCCCAACTCTGAAGGCTTCATGCAGCCTCTGCTCAGGCCTTGCCAATCCTCCACCTCTTTCTTTCTTTTTTCCCATCCCTCCCTCCCCACTTCAAACCCTGGGAAAAACAGGAAGAAAAGCACACCAACCAAGAAGCTTTTCACTTCATTGTGTTTTCCAGCTAGACCTGAACAGACGGCGATCAATTCAACCCTCTCGCCCTCCCTCCTCTCGTCCTCTCTCATGTCCTCTTTGTGTGTTGGGGTTTTTTTCCTCTCAGACTGTGTCTTCGGGCTCAGGAAAAAGCAGCTACCTCCCAGCAGCAGGAGGGCACAAGAAGCTTCACTGCCAGTAGCAAACACAACATGACTGTAACCCGTCCCCATGGCCCTTGGCACTTAGAAAAGCCGAGAAGCAGGAGAGACTGTTCGTGTGCTCTGAGAAACTCCTCGGCTTGCCCACTTCTGTCCCAACCCAGGCTCCGCTACAGCGAGTCACACAGAAACCTCAACCTCCCACCTCCTCTGGCCAACAAGCTACCGTTCCCAGGCAAGGCGTTTTCATTCCAAGTGTTAGCAAGCCTGGCCTGTGAGACTTGGAATCCAGGATGAAGAAGGAATACACCTTTTCCATATCCAAAGCAGCCCAGTGAGATTTTGGTTTTTTCCAATGGGGTAACTCCAAAGAGGCAGGACTCTGAAAGCTTCAAGTTTCCATGTCCCCGGGCCTCACTGAAGGAAAATTTCCTAGTGAGGTTGGTTTATGGGAAAGTTGTGAGTGAGCAAGAAACATTAAACAAATAGTTAAACCTGAGCTATGAATCAAGTTTGTCTAAACAAGATTCTCCCCTATCCCCCGTCGCACTACTCAGCCTTCTTAATTCCTACCCCAAACATACATTCAAAAATAACCACCATTTATCAGGTTCCCTGTAAGTACCAGGAACTGAGCTATTTTATTTACTTTTATTGACTCATTTTATCTTCACAACTAGGCAGGATAGCAAGTTTTTACTGTTTCCTCTCTGAAGAACAGAAAAAGTCACTTCCCCAAGTCACTCAGTTCAGAGGGACAGAATGAACATAGAAGAATCTCAAAATCATCATGGAGAATGAAAGAAGCCAGGCAGGAAAGGGCACTTACTGTGTGAATCTATATCTAGAAAGCATAGAACATGACAATGAATCTACAGTGATAGAAAGGGGATCAGAAGTTGAGCTAGAAATCTCTTGGACCACTCATAATTGGGTCTAATACACTGTCAATGTGACACTCATGATGTTCTAAAGCAGCTCTCAAACCTCTGGATCTCAGGACCCTTTTATACTCTTGACAAGTCTGGAGGACCCCAAAGAGCTTTTGCTTATGTGAGTGACAAACTTCAATATGTATTACATTAGAAATTACAACAGAACTTTTAAAAAGAGTTAACTCATCTTGAATAATAAACTTGTTACATGACAATCTTTTATTAAACTATATTTTCCAAAATCTAATGAGTAGAATAGTTTTTGCATTTTTTTTGCAAATATATCTACTTTGTCTTCATAAAGGCATGATTTTCATATTTTTATCTTGATTCAGTCTCTTGCAAGGAGACAAAAATCTGAATGCATGAATGAAGCTTCTCCAGAAGTTTCGTATCCTGTAGCCCTTGGAAAATCCCACCAAATGAGAGAATGAGCCTGAAGAAAGCAAACAATAGCTTAACATTATCATGAAAAAACTTTGACCTGCAGACAACTAAAAGAAGCTTGGGCACCCACAGGAGTCCCAGGCTACTCTTTGATCACTGATCTAAAGTGCTCAGAACCATCAACTATTCCAGCTCCTCCGCTACCACTTCTGGTGCTTTCTCTCTCCGACCCAAAACCTTTTGGAATCCTGAGAGACAGAGGAGGGAAGCAGGGCGCAGAGAAGCATCAAGTGGAGGGTTTACTAGTAACTCTCCTTCAGAGTCCTTTCCACCCTTCTAGTTTATCACGGGCTAGCTTTCTTCTAAAATGAGATCAAGAGAGCCAGCGACTCAGCAGGACCTTGGTGCACAGGACGGGGGACGAAAGCACCACGATGGGAAAGTACGCGTCCTAGTGTCCAGCTCCCTCATAGGAAGAGGAACAGCTGCCCCCTTTCAGGACCTTGCTCTGCTCGCCCAAGAGTCAAAGGAAGAATCTGAGCACTGAAGGACTTCCAGGCAGATTCAGCTCCTACTGCTCCCTAAACAAGTGCTGTCCCTAAACAAGTTGAGCCCAGGGCTGGGCCCAACCCTCAGTCCAGATCGGAACTTCAACCCCAGCGTGGGAGAGCACAGGACACCAGCTGAGGAGTCAATCGCTCTGGGTAGGCATTTGTTTCTCCTTTGTACAGGCCATGTCATTCTGAGTCAGTCACTGAACTTTTCTGTACTTCAGCTTCTTCATCTTCATCAAAGGGAAATAATCATATTCTTCTGAATGGGGTATTGTGCAGACTTAATAATATATGGAAGAATCCAGTAGCGTATGTGGCGCAAAATAGAGGCCGAATCTTAGTGACTGTTTCCATTTGTACAGAAAAGCAAAGGGCAAGATGGAAATGTGACGGCTTCTAGCAGTAGACAGACCTGAGTTTGAACCCTAACAACTCTTGGGGCAAAGCATTTCCCCCACCTTGTAGAATTATTATAAGAGTAAATGCAAACTGAAATAATGTCTATATTTTGCCTTGTATCTAGACAAGACCTTTCAGATGGCCTTTCTCATTAGTAGGAGAACTTACAGCTGTGTCTATTGGTGGGGCAGAGGGACGCGGTGGGCACTAATTCCAGAAGGAACCTTTCGTCCTCTGGAACAGCCTCTTTCTGGTCCAGTCCTGAGAGTCCCTGGAGACAGGTTAGGGTGTCTGGCTTTCAGTCAGTCCTTGTAGGCCTTTTCCAAATGAATTAATCCACTCCTCACTTAGGATTTCTTGTCTCCTAAATACCCCCCTGCAGGAGATGTTGCACAGGGGCCATAAAAGAAGAGGAAAAGGCACGTCAAGGAGAATCATGCCGCGGCAGTAGTTGAAAAGACACCGCATGCAGAAACACCCTGGACGGAGAAGAGGCTTTGCCAGGCTCCAGAGTCCGACGGAGATTCAAATCCTGCTCTGCTGCGTCCTTACTGCCTGCAAGCACGAGCACATACGGCTTGCCCTTTGTAAGGCCTGCTTCTCATCTGTGCTGTGAATAATGACAGCCCCATAGCTAAATGGAATGGACACAGCACAACGCACACAGAAACTAGCCACAAGTGTTACCCGCTATTATGAGTCACTGCTACAGCGCGACTCCTATCTTCACAGCAGCAGGTGGCTCGCGTCCCACACTCGGGAGGATCAGGATGACTTAGAAAGAACGTGCCTGTTCACTTCCCAGTCGCCCCCCCACCAACGCACGATGGTCCGACGTAAGATTCCCGATTTTACGAGCACGATGGAGCCAACGCAAGACCCTTCCGCGTGGAAACCCACGGGACTCACTTGTGACACCACAGCCCCCAGTCAACATTTTTGATTTCCATTATTTTCTACTTAAGACAAATTTATGAGAACCATAACCTCATTTCAGTGAAGGAAGATCTGTACTTCAGCGAGCACAAATGTCTGGGGAAACGTGACAAAATTAAAGAAGAGGAGATAAGACTGTTTTAAAGGGAAGGTGCAAGCAGGAATGAAGGCGAGTAGACAAGCGGGCAGGAAGAGAGAAGAGAGACAAGCAAGAAGCACTTTATTTTTCTTGATTTAGTTGTTAACAGGGCAGTTTCCTCCTAGACCCGGGACTCGAACCCAAGAGTTTGTAACCTTTGCTCCTTTGGGGAGATGACTGACCCAACCACTACTCCACCAGGGCCCTCCAAGAAGAGAAAAATGTAAAGGTAAGGTGAGCTCACCCATCAGAAATGACAGATACCAGGCATCGAAAGATAGGGTCTTGTGACTACAATGCACTTGTGCGGCAGGTCACAGCAGAACCAGAGCTCCCTCATGAGAGGGTCAGTCAATCAGAAGCCGCTCAGGGGAACCACCCTGAGGAGTCACCTGACTTGAAGTGGGGCAAGAAGTCCCTAGAGCCTGCACAGCAGGGCCTTGGCTGAGGAGGGCTCAGAGGAGAGTTGGGAAAGTGCAAGTATAGAAGAAAGGAAACTGCACCCCAGTTTCTAGCTGCTGAGGACCAACAGTGCCTCGCAGCCACCAGGCGCGTGACAGTCTAGACTGGCTGGAAGCTACTTACTAGATAAAAAGGACCCCTTTCTGAGAACGAAACCCTATGTGCATTTTACAATTATGTGAATCCTGTGTGTTATCCATATGAGGAATTCACAAATGAATAACTGAATTCCATTTGTAATTCCTGTTCTAATTCATACCTTCCCCTCTCCCTCCCAATAAACGTGTATCCCAAAAGTATTTCAGGGCTCAGATTCTATATCTGGCCTGCGTAATAAAGCTGTCTTCACTACTTCTAAAAGAGCACCATTTGGATTTTGTCAGTTGAGAGAGCTATAGCAGAAGAAAAGGAGAGTAGCAGAGCTGTGGAAAGGGTAAGAGGGCAAAGAGGAGTTGCCAGCATAAGGGGTCCCCTAAGGTAGAAAGAATGCAACGGGAGCAGGGCAGGGACAAGGATGAAGAGTGAAGGAAAAAATCAGAGGTGACTGGTGTTTCTGGGCCTGTGGGGAAGCGCCTCCGACTCTTCTCTCCATGCAGGCTTGGAAAAGATGAAGAGTGATGACTGAGAGGTCAGTGAATGCAACTTCATATACCTTTCATCCTTTAATGGATGGTGAATCATGTGTCCTGGTTCCATGTCTGTTAAGTGACAGAACCAAATTTTAGTCTGAGATCTGATGCCTAGATCCTTGGTGGTCTCCTGTGAGATGAGTCTGAGGACTTTCTCAGCTTCACAAACGTGTATGGTGTTGAGAGAGAAAAAGACACCGGAGAAGAAAAGTGATCTTGAAATCAAGACGTGGAACTAAGGGGAGGAGTTTGAGAATTGGAGGGAGATCAAAGGAGGAGAGACTGGAAGGATGGAGCGTGAGGAAGAAATGGAAGAGTACAATAGGCGAGGAATGAGGAAAGGAGAAGAAAAGATGGAGCCATGGCAGAACATGGGGTTAATCCTGAGAGGGGGAAGAGGCAGTGGGGGTGGATCTTGCAGGAGTCGAATCACCTGGAGCATAATCCTAGGAGCTGAAGGAACAAGGGTTGGCGGTTTGTAGGTGTTTGTGGTTAGTTTTTTCTTGCTGTGAAAGAGTGTGAGGCTCATCAGCCACAGAACTGTCAGCAGACAAACCAGTCAGCTTAGCAAGAGTCTGACGGAGGGCAGTTGGAAATGAGGTCAGACTCTGGCGGCCTGTATTTTGGGGTTTCTGAGCTAAGGAGGGTTTGCATGCTCACTTTATTGGTGTGCTGAATGGGCTCACCCAATCACTGCTCTGCAGTCACCAGCAATGTGGTCTGAAGTTTTTTCCTTTGGACCATGTTGTGATGTGTGGGTTTTTTTGGGTTTTTTTTAATGATGTATTTTGTTACTAATGTAATAATTTCATAAAGTCTTTAATCTTTTTTCCCCTAAAATCTGAACAGACCCTGTGTTTGATCTTAAACATTGTGGACCAGGGAGGGCAGGCTCTTCTTTTTCTTCTTGGGTTTTTGGTGGGGCCATGTGTCTGAGTCTTTGATGGAAGCTATTGGAGGAAGACAGCACACCAGGAAGGAATCAGCAAGGCAATAGTGTTCAGAAGAAAAGGAAACACTGTTACTGCTCCAGCCCAGGTAAGCTTTGAAAACATGTGCTAAGTAAAAGAAACAGTGACAAAATAGCATACATTGTAGGTTCCATTCATACAAATTGTCAATACAGGCAAACTCAGAGTCAGAAAATAGATTAGTGGTTGCCTTGGGTTGGGGGAGAATGTGGGGAATGAGGATGACTGCTGAAAGTTATGGACTTCCAGTTGGGGTGATAAAACTCACTGCGGTGATGGTGTACAACTGAGTATACTAAAAACCATTGGATATTGAATTGTACACTTTAAATGGGCAAATTTTGGGCGCACATTGGTGGAGTAGTGGTTGGGTCGGCTGCCCAACCATGTACATCCCAAGGACCTGAGTTCCCTTCCCAGTTCCCGGAGCTGGGCAGGGGGCGGGGGGTGGGGTGGGGGTGCCAATGATAAGAACTAAAGAAAACAAAATGTTTCTTTCTCCTCTCTCTTCCTGCTTGTACCTCTCCTTTTTTTAAAAGAAAAAGTTAAATTTTATGAAATGTCAATTATATCTGAATCAATCTGTTTCCCCCCAAAATGAAAAGAGCAAAGTAGAAGATGCACACATATTGTATCTAATAAACGGGGCATAGAATGAATGGATCAGCCAGGCCAGCATTAAGAAAGCAGGAATGAAGCAGAGGATAAATAACAAAGGGCCTCCAGCTTCATTTTGGAGCATTTCCACCTGACCCTACTGTAGCTCTGAGCTGTCACGCACAGCATCCACCAGTGACAGGAGCACTTGAGATGTGGCTCTTCCAAACTGAGGGCTGTTGCAGGTGTGCAGTGCACATCAGATTTTGAAGATAATGTGAAAAAAATCTCAATAGCTGGATATTGATTGCAGGGAGAAATTATATTTTGGATATATTGGGTTATGTAAAATATATGTCTTTTAAAATTATGTTTATTTTACTTTCCAGCATGACCGCTGGCAACTTGTGAATTACCCTGTGGGCCGCCTGCAATTCTGCCAGATGGTGCGCTCGTGGGCAGCGGGAAGCCACCGAGCGTCCTGGAGTCAAAACAGAGGTGGCAAACATTTTCTGTGAAAGGGCAGACACGGTGGCTGTTTTAGGACAGGTGGTCGCAGTCTCTGCTACAGCTCTGCCGTTGTCTTGCGAAAGCAGCTCCAGAAATGTGTGAGCAAATGAGCGCAACTGTGTTTCCATACAACTTTCCTTGTGGATGCTGACCTTTGGACCTCATCATTTTCATGTCATGAAATATTACTCTTTTGAGTTTTTCCTTGACCGTTTTTAATTTTTTAAATGTAAAAAAAACAAAAAAACACAAAACTAGTGTGTGGGCTGCACAAAAACAGGCAGCAAGAGAGACTTGGCCTGGGAGAAAGTTAAGCTAGAGTCTGAGCATCTTCCAGCCACGGTCACTGTTGCTCTCACATACACAAACACAAATGCTTGGAAAATTCCTTCTCTTGTGCAAGAAGCATGAATTCACAAAACATTTCATCTGAAAGGGTCAATGGGGGTCGTGTACTCCTATCTTCTCAAATTACACGTGAGGAAACTGAGTCTCAGAGGTAAGTCACATAAACAAGGTCACATTGTACTAAAGAGGTTCCAAATAATGGGAGTAAAGACTATCAGGCAGCAGCTGGCAAAAAAGGAGGGGTCTAAGGTCACACTGGGTACCTAGGTCCCCTCTGGGGACTCTAAATTCCAGCTCTTCCATCCATCTATCCATCCATCCTTCCATGCATCCACTTTTTTTTTTTTTTTTTTTTTTTTTAAAGGAAAGGTGCAGACAGAAATGAAGGCGATCAGGCAAGCAACCTGGAAGAGAGAGGAGGAAGAAGCACTTTATTCATTCCATTTAGTTGCTCATCTTTGTGGTTGGTTCCCCAGCCCCAGGACTGGAACCCAGTTCCTTGGGATGTGGATGTATGTAGACTATGCCTGCCCCAAACAGCCAACCAAACTGCTACTCCATCAGGGAATGCCTATCATCTCTTTCATTCATCACTTATATCTTGAGATGGCCTGGATTCGGGTCCTATGTGAAGTCCCAAGGAACCAGATATTTAGTCACTACCTTTGAGAAACTCGATAATATAGAAGAGAGAGAGTTTTAAACATATATCCTGGGGGTGGGGAAGAGGGCAGATATCCTGGAAGGGGAAGGGAAAGAGCCTCTGAGGAGGATGACCCAAGCAACGATCAGCATGAGTAGGAATTAACCAAGTGGAGGAGAAGGTGGGAAGAATGTTCCAGAAAGAAGGCACAGTGTATGAAGAGACCGGCAACAGAGTGTCCGAAAGCCTTAAGCAACTATGAGTGGATTGGGGTGTGGAGCATTAGGGAGGAGATGAAGGTGAGAGGCGATCTTGGAGGCGGGTAGGATGCAGAACATGAAAATCCTCTGGGGTTAAGAACTTGGTCCTAATCCTCACAGGTAGTAAGGAAAAACAGAGCTTTCGATAGTGAAGAAACATGATCAGGTGGAGTTTCAGCAGTGTTGGCAGGCAGGGGTGATTCCACACGGAGGAAGAGCCTGAGCAAAGGCCTAGAAGAACCAAAGGACAGTAACAGTGGGTGCTTGAGTGTGACACCAGCATGACACGCCTAATGAGGCAGAAGAAGGGACAAACCTAAGTGAGACGCTAGTACAGATGATGGAGGAGCTTCAACTCCAGGCTGAGGAGTTTGGTTATGATTCTTCGGGTACCCAACAGAGGTAAGACCCTCAAGGGAGTGTGTGTGAAGGCAGAGCACTGAGTTCAGGTCAGGTTCTCCTGCCATTGATTAGATAAGCCACCATCCCTCAGAGGTGCAAGCGTGACAGTAACAGCAACGAAAATCAAGTAAAATGCTTAAGGAGTGTTTAGCAATTTTTAAGAACCTGACACACAAAAGCACCCAAAATGTGAGGTCACAAACCTATATGTGGCGCACCCTGGTGGAGGAGTGGTTTGGTCAACCGCCTCCCGCCAAAGCACAGTCTGGGGCTGGGGAAACCAACCAAGATGTTACAACTTAATAAAATAAATGAAATGCTTCTTTCTCCTCTCTCTTGCCTGCCTGCCTGCCTGCCTGCCTTCTGGCCTTCATTCCTGCCTACGGCTTTCTTTAGGAAAAAAAAAAAAAAAAAAAATTGAAAACCAACAACTATATGTAATGTATCACATTAAAGGGCTCTCAGTTCCTTCATGAAGATCATTGGCCACTGGGCTAGAAGGAGAAGACTCTGGTGAGATATCCTTGACCTTGATTTTTAATTTCTGGCTAACTTCCTAATTTTCTGTGGAGAAATCATTGGGGCCACGGCTAGCCACATTCTGGGGTGGTTCTCTTTAAGACCCTCAGAGGAACTCATACACCATGCCCCCGGCATTTTGAGTCTCTTTCTCCAAAACAGAGCGCACAAAGGCAGCAGCAGCTCCATTGGAGGGGGTGCGCATTCTCTCTAGAACCTTTGGGTTTTTACACCCCTTCCAGCCCTGAGTGTCAATTTCATATTCATTTTAACATGGTCTCTACATGAAGAACAGTTTATGTATCAAACGTGAAAAAGGAACAACATTCCATCTACATGTTTATACATGCATGGTCTAGCTCTTAAGAACCTAGAAATCTGTCCCCTGGAGTACAGGACAGAGGTGAGGGGGACATTTACTTCCACCTCTTTTGTACCTTTTGAAGGACCCGTGGATGTATTATCCATTTAAACCAATTTATCAATTTAAAAAATAAATATAAAAGCATGTCTGCTTGTCTGTAACA
The DNA here is from genome assembly GCA_004363575.1 of Solenodon paradoxus. Taxonomy (NCBI): domain Eukaryota; kingdom Metazoa; phylum Chordata; class Mammalia; order Eulipotyphla; family Solenodontidae; genus Solenodon; species Solenodon paradoxus. The sequence continues at coordinate 88,741 of RJWH01001570.1, forward strand.
GAAGTATACCAGATGCAGCGGTGGTTTAATCTCTGGTTTCACTTCCTAGTGCCTCTGCTTTAGTCCAAAACCAGTGAGGTGGATGAGAAGCTATCAGTCTTGGTTTCCATCCCCCACCACAGGGCTTAGAGCATTTCTGTGGCCCAGGCATCCCAGCTGGGGAATGGGGAGGATGGCTCTTGCCACCATCCCCACAGGAGGAGCATTGAGAACTGGCTATCTATGGGTAAAGGATTTCAGAGATCGGAGAATGAAAGAGAATATATTAAATGCTCCTGTCTCTTAACCCCGCATAGTTCTAGAGAAATCTAAGATAAAGGCTTCAGATCAATTTACAATTGCTACACTGAAGGTGAATGCTAATTAGTGACATTGACAATTGTCATTTTCTTTGTAAAACCTACTGGATGACCAGGAGCAGCAAGAATCTTGCTATATGAGCCTTCTGTCTTTAAATAACAAAGCCTCAGTCTGACCTACCTGAGCCAGACAGGTAACCTGCCCAGCTCAATTAGAGCTCATCTGAGAAGCAGGGTTTGGTTGGCACCCAAGTGGTCTAGCTGGCCTAACCGGGTCCAGAGGGTGTGTCTTATCTTCTCAGGAGGTTCTCCCTCCTTCCACTACACTCTCATCCAAGGTGGGATGCCCAGGAGCATTTCACAGGTAAACTAACTGGCTGGGGGGCCTGAGAGAGCAGTCGCTTTAGTTAGGGAAGCAGGAGGCTGCTGAAGCTGTCGGCTTTGCAGCGTCCCAGGAGACAAGGGACAACCCCTGAGCGCATCTCTTCTGCTCTCTGAACAGACTTGAGAAGCGCCAGCATTTCCTTCTTCCAAGTCTGGGAAACAGAAAAAGCAGCTGCAAAACAAGACCTGAACCTAGACAATGCAGGCAAGTGGCTCAGCCACCGTCCCTCTCCAGGCTGTTTCCCGCTCTGTGTGATAACAGTCAGAGAGTGACCCGCAGGTTCCCTCTGGGCCACCTCTCTCTCCCTCCACGTTGTTTCTTTAATCCCTGGAGTTTCTCCAGTGTCCAGGGGGCGCTGTGAAACTGGTCAGCAGGCCACCAGCGGGCTCTTCCCTCCCTGCAGCTGCCTGGCTGCTCCGTCTCCCTGCTGGTCACCCAGCCCTTGTCTGCCTTCTAGCAACCCAGCCCTTCTTATTGTTGCTGTCTGTTTCCATTTGCCCCTTTTATTCTCCAGGTTTTCCCGGACTCTGATGTTTTCCCCCTGCTCACAAGCAGCCCTTCTGATCTCTGTGAAAGGCAAACCCGTGTCATTCTTCCAAATCATCATTGTATGACATGTTTTTATATCAGCCGGACAAAGGGGCTATTTGATCAGGGGGTATGGTGTGTGATTGTGAGAAATGCAGCTAGTCGGTGGCAACCATTGTTCGCCCTGCAGCTCCCTGACCCCATTCTGTTCCGGGAAAACTCCCTGAGAGTGGCCTCTGTTCATGGAGTCACACCAGTCCCCAGCCGCGCCCCAGGAACATGCTCAGTTCCTCGGTGTCACCGATAGCTGCCTGCAGTCGCCCTTTAACTCTTTCATCAGCATTGGGTTTCCAACCCCACAGCTGTCATCACGGCAGTGAGCTCAGGGGGTTAGAGATACAGGCATGCTCTCTGCTCTCCCTCTTATCTTGGAGAAATTCAACCTTCCTTTGAAATGGTCATTTGGAAATTACCCGTCTGCCGCTTTCAGCTCAGCAGGCCTGGCGAGCAGGCCCTGCCCTCCTCCGTTTTCCCCTGAGGACAGCCTCCCCCGGTGCTGCCAACTTGCAGGCCCTGCTGCTCCAGGCTGGCCTCCTGGTATGTGGCCTCGTGGCACCTCAAGCCCGTTTCTGATGACCGGAGATGGAGCTAAGGTCCTGGGCAAATTGTGAATCCATCCTCTAAAGATGGGAAGGCACTTCCACATGCTCCCCTGAACAAATTTCATTTGTCCAGGCTTCCCTTCCCTTCCGTTCCTGTGGGTCCTCAGGAGGCTGTTCTATGGCTAAGGCCTGCAGGCCTGCACTGGTGTGGTGGAAGACACAGCACTGGAGGCAAGTCAGCCTCAGTCCTGAGCGCTCATTAGAGGAAGTGGGACAAGGAGACGTGTGTCTGTAGAGACACGCGTAACATCTTCTCATCCTTAACCTGTGTCATGACGGCAGTGTGAGGAAGGCCGGAACTCTTCCCGTCTAACCGCTCAGCACAAACTACACAACTGGCCACTGAAACCACACACAGCGGTGAGATGCTCACTTTGTCGCCTCTACGGACGGTCCCAGGAGACATGGAAGAGTCTGTGAAATGCCTTAAAGCCTGCCTTTGGGCTCTTCTTCCTCTTATCGCTGTGCTCACTTTACAGAGACAAGAAATGGACCCATTTCAAGATCACGCCAAGCCAGCAGCTAGGGAGCAAATCTAGAGGCTGTGGTGCATGTCACCCCACTTCATTTTTTAATTCAGTTCTGTGTTTCTCCAACAAACTGGCAATAGATTAGACTGTTGCCATTTCTCTGTAATTGCTATCTGGAAGTTGAGGACCTCAGAACCAATCCAAATACCCATGCAAGAGTCTAGAATCCTAAGTGAGGCTCCTTTCTGCCTCCCCGCACCCCGCCCTGCAGTGTTTCTGTGCGACAGAATGTCCTCTCCAGCAAAGGAATCTAAACCTGCACCCGCCATCTCAATCTGCTCCGGCCCCAGGGGACTGCTCCCACAGTGGAATAGCGACCATACTAGTGACTGCGTGTAGAGTGACCGAACACTGTGTCTAAAGTGTGGTAATAAGTCATCACTGAATGTGATCAATAGGCTCTAGGAAATCATGACTTTAACTCAAGACAACCTGTAGCAAAACCAGTTTTACCACAGGGCAGTTGACACACACAAGAGCTAAGTTCTTACGGCATATTTCTGGTCACAGAAACATCACCAAGCTTCTAAAGACCCAAAGCACTTCTCATATTAAATAATAATGTGTATTCATTCATTCATTATCCAGCCTGCGTTTTCCAGCTCAGGGCTCAGTTCAGGGCACAATGTAGGACCCCCGGACAGGGTGTCCTTCCATCACAGGGCACACCAACACACACTCATGTTCTCAGACTGGGACCCTTTCAATGCACCAAAGAACTTAACCTGCACATATCTGGAATATGGGATGAGACACAGGGCAAATGTACAGACTCCACACAGTGACCCAGGCTGGAAATGTTCTTTTCCCACTCATTCACATTACAAGCCATCTGAGGTTCTATTTCTTCTTGAATGCACCCCTTCTTCTGTAAAGTGCTTTAAAGGTTTCCTCTACTCTGACATGGGCCTCTTCCTACTCCCCCATAGTTTAGCCATTCATCCCTTCCTTCACTGATCAGGTCCCTACTGTGTCACACCCCCAGCACAGGACTGGGGATCGCAGACGGGAGGACAAAGGAGGAGGAAACTAGCTCTTCCTGAAACTGGAGTTTCTGGATGCCCACTGCTTGACTTTCCAGAGGGCCAATGCCACAGCTGATATTTTGGCAAACCCGGTGAGAAAAGAGAACAATTTCCCCCGTGGGGCCTGGTCCCGAAAGGTCGTAGCCCAGCCGCACATGCAGCAGAAGCAAAGCTGAGCCCCTTCCAGGGGGTGACCCTGGCTCTACACGAACGCCCATCCTCTGGACGTTGTCTGGGTCTGTCCTGCCTAAGCGCACTGAGTTCTTGCCCATTTTTCTGCCTACTCAAGAGGTCTGTAAGGCGGAAGCCCCTTGACCGAGGTCACACCACTGTTCAGAAAAAAAGGCCCATGTAGAGCCCAAGTTCCGCCCTGGAAGGGAAATCCATCTGAGTTTCCGATGAGGAGTGTTGTTTTCCTGACCTCGTGCCTGTAACCTGAAGAGGGAAACCCCATCAATTCTAGGTCAGTTGCAGGGGTGGTGGGGTGCAGTACTCACGCACCCACTTCAGCCCTCTGCCCGGACCGATCCACGGGAGGCAGGGGTGGTCACGTGTAAACGACTGGCATGTCGCCACCTCCGCACACACATCAGATCGGAACTTCTGGGCTCCCACCGTCGGCCTGTGACCGACCGGTCCCTGTTCCCTGTGGCTCAGACCCCACATGCCAGGCGGGTGTGTGTCTAACCAGGCAGAAGGAGCACGTGGATTTTGTTCTCCCTTAATGTAGAAGAAAAAGCTAGGCGCGCCCTGCGGGGCAGAGGTTTGCTCTGTCTACACACATCCCGGGGAAGCGGTCTGTGTCCCGGGACTGCAGCAGGGACCAGCGCGAACAACTAAATACTTCTTCCTAAGGGCTTCTTCCTCTTCCCTCTTCCTGCCTGTCTCTGCTCACCTTCATTCCTGCTGCACCTGCCCTTAAAAAAAAAAAAAAAAAGCTTGTGATTGGAGGAAACAGAAAAGTTTGGAGGTTCAGAGCTTGGGTTTCAAAGGCCAGCAGATCTAGAGGTAAAACCTGGTTATATCACTTTGGAAGGAAGACACGCCTTCACTTTTCTGAACCGGTTTCTCCAATTGGAGAACAGGGATAGCAACTCACTTATGGCGTAAAAACCTCAGCGTGTTGTGAGGGCGAGTGGGGGGCGGCACAGAGAGGGCTCAGCACGGCCTGTTGTCAGTCTCCTTAAATTGCATTGGCCACCCTCTGTGCTGCCTCATAATGGAAGATAGAGCAGTGAGGCAGCCGGATTGGACTTCGTTTATTCATTCATTTATTCACTCAGTCACTTAAAGCACCTAATATAGCCCAAGACCACTTAAAGAATTATCGCTATCAGCAAGTCACAAACAAAATCATCTATTAGATCACAAAGATTTTCCTGGGAGATGTAAAGGGAAGGAGAAAATTTTAGGTTTTGAAGGAGATCTAGTTCATTTAGAAAGAGGGAACAGCTCTAGAAAAGGCAAATGCATAGGATATTGGGAAAACAGTTAAAAAAATCTAGCTCCAGAATCTCCTACAAAAGTGAAGGGTAAGTCTGGAAAGTTGTGACCAGACTGTGAAGGACTCTGAAGGAATTTAAATTCTATCCTCTGGGCAATGGGAAAGAGAAGCAATTTGGGAGCACATGGCTGACTTGATACAATCTTTGACTTTGTTTAGAAATTGTTCTGGCTGTTTTGTAGTGGAAAGAGTGAAGAGTGAGCCCCACATTTTGGAGCAGGGAAGGCAGGCCCGGGAGTGTCACGTTCCCTCTTGCTCCTGAGAACAAGAGAAATTGGTTTCCTCTCCGTGCTTTGCACGTGCCTTGAGTTCATCCAGATTTCACACAGGTCCCAAGACTTTTTCAAAGACTTCAGAAGCTGTTCTTTAAGCAAACAGAGCTGACGTGAATTCCCTCTCAAAGTTCTTCCTGTCAGGAAGATCCCAAACTGGCACTGATGTTGGCCTCTGGAAATCCAACTTTATCTTGAGTTCCTGATGAATCAGCTGCGTAACTTTGGGCAAGCAGGTCTCCATTCCTCTGTGCCTCTTCCCTTCAACCAGGTGGAATTCTCCCCGCCCAGAAATTCCCAGCACCACGTCAGTACCTGTCAGAGGTCACTTTTTCCATTACGTTTTGCTCAGCATTATTAGTCATTAGTGGGCTTTGCAGAATGGAAAGCCTGGAATGAACAGATCTGGCTTCAGACCCTGGCTTCAAATCCTGTCTCAGCCTCTTAGCAATTGTGTGGCTGGGAGACAATATTTAACCCTGTCAAGCTCTAATTTGCAATGTTAATATCGAAGCCATTAGGTTACTAGCGGGTCAAGAAAAGGAGCCTTTGAAATAAGTATATAAACACCGTGCCTGAAACAGAAGGCACATGCTATGGATTATGTGAACGTAGGCAGGACACACACACACACGGATACACTGCAGTTCTAGTACCTAACACTTAGCTTAACACATGTATGTGGTGTTGACTGAGTATCAATATTGAGATAGGCCCTGGTTTTCTTATCTTCTACAGGTAATGATACTTCTGACTCACTAGCTGCACTGAACAGTTGAAATAAAATGGAATCCACACCCATTTGCAATCACTGACTTGATACTCCACCATCATAAATAGTTTGTCTCACTAGGCTGGAAGCGTCCCAGGAGTAGGAACAAAATCACTGGTTTCCCTGTGGATGTGAAATGGAGAGAAAACAATGGCTCTCCTCACCGGCAGTGGACAGTCATTCTGAAGGTCCCAATTCTACCTGGAGCCAGTCCCTAAACTGGGACGCCCTCCTGCCCAGCAGCCCACCACCCTTTCTCAGCTGTCGCTGCTGCTGACCCACCGGCTCAGGCGCAGGCATCCCGAAAGTTGACTTTAGGTGTGTCCTTGAGGGCGGTCTCAGTCCCTCCGCCCAGTCCCCCATCTGATTCTGTTGTCAGCAGGACCACCAACAGGGCCTGTCTCCCTACCTGCCGAGCAGAGCTGGTCCTTGGTGCAGGCCCCGGAGGACAGTCACCAGGAAGCCAGACAGACCAGGACATCTGGCCTTTAACACGACAAAACCACTCAGAGTCCAAGAGCACCTGCCCCGTGGGCAGTACCACAGGAGTCCCACCTCAGCAGCAGCCCGGTCCCGGGTACCAGTGCCACCACCTCGCCTCGGCCCCTTTCCCCGGGTGGCTGACTCTGGGGACTCTGCTGACTGGGATTCAAAGTCAGCCTTCAGAGCCCCACCAGGGCAGATGGGTGGCTCAGCTCAGCCTCTTACTTACATGGCAGACTTGGCGCTGTGGGAGGGTCTGGAGCTGCTCTGGAGATGGGAGCAGAAGGTTCCTGGCTGGCTCCCAGAATACTGAACGCCCTTAGCTTCCTGAGACACCTCCTACGTCCTTAAAGGCCATCAGAGAGGGCTTGAGTTTAGGGTAAATCCACTGCACCTGCTGAGGGTCTCTGCCTCCGGGCCTGGGGCTGCCAGTCACGGGAGAAACGGCGATCTAACAACAGCCTCGAGGCACCGTTCTAGATGTCTCACATGTGTGATCGTTTGGCCCTCCACCAGACGGAGGCAAAAGCATGAGTCCATTTTACAGATGAGAGACGGAGCCCCAGAGAGGTGAAGTCACTCTGACAAGGTCACAGGGTCCAAGCTAGAACTGACCACCACTAGCACTTCCCACATTTGACGGGGAGTTGATTTTGAGGTTCACTAGGGTTCCTGGGTTCTAACTGGGGATTTTAAGACTGCACAGCGTGGCTTGGCAGAAGGTACGTTAGAGACCTGGGTTCACGTCCCAGGGAAATCACCAGCTCACTCTGCCATTTGGGTGACTCACTGTCACCTTAGCTTCCCCGTCGGTAAACCGGGGCCAGGAGTCCTGACCTTGCAGGGCTGCTGTGAGGATCAGAAACAATGATGCCGCTCACCTGACAACTGATGGGCGCCGGACAAACGACAGCCTAGATTATTACTCTTCTCTCCCAACCCTCGGGGGTCCTGCAGGCAGCCCCGTCACTGACCCTCGGCCCACTGGAGTAAGTGGAAGCAGCTGGGCGGGGGTGGGGGCGGGGGTGGGGGCAGCCTGAGTGCCGAAGGCCCCCCCAGAGGGCCTCACCAGGGATATTGCCCCAGCCACAGGTGCACCAATTACTCTCCCCTTGAAAAGCCAGGGGGTGCCCTTCCCCCTCCGGCTCAGCCCTGACCTCTGGTTCTGCAGAAGGCAGTTCCACCGCAGGTCCACTGGCTGGTCGTTTGTCTTCGGATTTCACAGCCTCCCTGAGGCTCCCCGTGCTTGGCAAGTTTTCCCTCCTGCTCCCAGCCACTTCCCAGTCCGCCTGGGAGCCTCTCGGTGCCAGCTCGGATTGCATTCCTGGGGGCTTTGTTCTCCGAATGGAAGTTTCTGGTTGGGATAATCCCTGGGTGTGAGTGGTCAGTGCAGGAAGAGACAGGAGCCTCTCTGAGGGGCTGTGGGAACAGCCCTGCTGGCCCAGGTGCTCTGAGGAGGGAGTAGCTCGGCAGCCAGTCCTGCAGGCACCTTCCCAGGGGGCCCTGGACAGCAGGCAGGGGGCGCCACCCAGGCCTTCCTCCCTGGGGGTTCCTTGCCCTGGACGCTGGAGAGACCCCAAGGCCTCAGGTTCACCACTTGACTCAGCTGAGATGTCAGGCACCAAGGAAGAAGCCATTGTGACCACAGTCCCGAGTCAACCAAAGCATCGTTTATACCTGTTTCACGACACAGGCATCTACCTATGTTTTCCTCAAGAAATCAGACTGCTGCTAAAATACAATGTTTTAAAGTAAGTAATCTGGTTCCCACCATTCACCTTCTAGAAGATTCAAGAAAGATGACTTTCCCTGAGGATTCTGCAGCTATTCATTCTAAACTCCTGTCCTGTCTGTGGTTACTTTTAGGTCAGCCCAGTGGAGGACGTGGTGCAAACCCATGTCTCCTCCACACCACGTGGTACGACAGCCGTGTTTCCTAGTGAACCTCAACGCAGGGGCAGCCCGAAGGCAGGGATCTTGCCTTGTCTACCCCTTCTCTCCAGCAATACAGTGTCCACCGAAGTGGACAGCCAGCTCCAAGCAGCTGCTGCCTTTCTCCCAGACCCTCTTTCCTCCAACAACTCCTGCTCTTCCTCTGTCTCAGTCTTTCCCGCATCTTAGAGGAACTGACTGTGAGACGTAGGGAGTCACGGAGCGTCACCTTGCTTCCTGACACATCTCAACACGTTACTACCCGGCAGAGAGGAAGTGCCAGCAAAGTGGGTCCATGCCTGGCCAAGGCCCTGGAGAGAGGGAACGGCTGGTACTGGCTGGAAGGAGCCATAAGCCTTGAATGTAGACTCTGAACCTCTCGCCTTCCCTTCTTTCCAACTCCAGACACCTCAGACATGACTCTCGCCAACCTGCGTGGGCAGCCGTGGGCATGGGGAGACGAGAGGCAGGCCAGGTCGGAGGGCAGGGAGGTGAGGACCTGCCTACAGGCCTCAGAGGGGAAGCAGGGCCAACACCCCAGTGTCTGCCCTCGGTTCTTCCAGGCCTGTGGCTGGCACGGGAGGGAGAGAGCATGGTCAGTCAGGTTTTAGGTCATGAAGGACCTGCCCTTCATTTTGCCCAGCTTCCTGGCTACCTCAGGCCGCCAGAACAGTCTCCCTTGATGACACAACTGTGCAAACCTGGGCAGGAAGGGATTTAATTCAGCTGGCCCTGCTTCTGCCCTAAAGACCCTCCCCGCAGCAGCCACCATATCCGCAGCTATTGTCACAGCACGGCTGACGTGCTCTCGTCAGTAAGCCACTCTTCTCGATGAGCCTCTAAGTGAACTGGTCCCAGTTTTACAGGCAAGGAAACTGAGGCATAGAGAGGCCCAGGACTCAAGCTTCATTCTGTCCAACTCCAGAGCCCTTACTCCTAAGCATTGTTTAAGTCCCACTGGATTTCTGGCTGCTGCTTAGACAGGTGTTCCTCCTGACTTTGCTGCTGTGGGTGCCATGTCAGTCTGTGCAAATCCCAAGGGTGTTGGGGAGCATCAGAAAGCATTCCCTTTCCCTTCCCTCTCTCCATTCGCCCCCATTTGATGAAAGTGGCCCCACATATATGGTGGCCTGCTTCCTGGGGCAGGGCTCCTGAACAAGACCTGCCACCAATTCCAGACCCCTCCCTCGCACACCTGTGCACACTCCCAGCTGACCAGGCTCCCTGGGGCAAAAATAACCCCACAAGCTTAAGCTCTGCCCCTGTTCACACTCCACACGAACTTTTAGTCTTTTGGTCACGGCTCACCTTGTCTTCCAGCTTTTATTCAGAGTCCCAGCTACCAGTCATGCCTCACTTGGGAGCGGCCTTAGAAGCCCCTTGTCCCTCTCTGGGCTGCTAGCACCTCTGTTTGAGAGACCCCTCTTCCCGGGACCCCCACCCCCACCCCCACCCCACCAGGGAGGACCAAGCCGGGCTTAATGGAAGTGGCTGGAACTTGAGCCCAAGGTGAAGTCAGCCCCAGCCCTCAGAAGCCAAAGGCCCAGCATCCTACTGCCCCAGCCTTTCCTATCAGAGCTGCGATCAGGCCGATCCTGCACGGCGTATTACCCGTGATGAATGTTTCATGAGCTTGCTCTTCATTACAGAGCGCGCCCGAGGGGGGAGGACCTGCAGAGCCCCGGGAGAGCCAGGGCAGGGCGACAGGTCGGGAGGGTGTGATACAACCCAGGGTAGCTTGTGCTGGGACAGGAGGATTTCTCTGTGAAGAAAGATTAAGCAAGAGGCAGAGAAATTTGTCCAGCTAAAATAATTAAATGTCGAAGGATACAAGCAAGGGAGGGGTCCAGGACAGGAGGGCTTTGGAGCAGGTGTTTGGGAGGCTTGCCTGTGGGTGGACTGAGGCACAGCTGGAATTTCCTGCCCTTGAACATCACTCCCAGCTCCAAGCTCGCTCTGGTCCTCTGAGCTCAAACTAGAGCCCATATGACCTTAATTCTCAAAACGCCAAAGTGAGGGACGGGCTAGGATAGGCAAAGGCCCGATTCTCTTCCCCCCACGCTCTCCCTCACCCTACACAAGCAAGAAAAGAGAAGGAACAGAGCTCCACAAACCAATCCAGTGGCCCCCAGCTTGTTTTGCTCTTGCTGACAGAGGGGCTGAGAAGGGAAAGAAACTACAGGATGGGCCGAGCCCTTCTCAGTATCTGCCAGTTAGTCAGAGGCGGGCAGGCAGAATGGTCCTCTCCAGGGGCTGCCCAGATGGATAGTTAGTTCTTGAGGGTCAGCAAGAGATCCAGATGGGGAAGGGGGGCAACCGAAGGGGCCTTACTGGCACACCCTCCACAGTAACATGGGGTTTGGGGATCCCCCTGGAGTTCCTGCCAGCTCCCCATCTGTCCTGGTACCACTTAACTCCTCCTCTCTCCTCTGCTCTCCCTGGCTCTTAATTCCCCATCACTCTCTCCTTTGAAGTTCCCTGGTTACTATGGAAACTCAGTGGTGAGAAAGGAAGCCGAACTTTGGGAGACTCTAAGACATCCATCCACATAGGCCCTACTAAGATACTCATTTGTCAAGGTTCTGCAGATGTTTATTGTAGCTCGAGAAAGTTGGGGTGAGCTGGTGTCCGACAGCCTAGGACCTTTTTCAGTACCACTGTGCATATTCAGAGGGTCACCCATCCCAGGACCATCCTCAGGTTTTCCAGACTTCCAGGTACTTCTTAAAGTCTGACCCAAGTCCTAGGTACAGAGAATTCCCAAGTCACCTTCTCAACTCAACAGTCCGTTGGCATCTATTCTTATTTTATTCATTATTTGTTCTAACCAATCACCTACAATATGTCATATGCCAGGCACTGTGTAGTCACCAATGCTCTTTGAGGACTAGGGAGAGACCAACTAAAAGCAAGCACACACATAAAAATATAGGATCATATCAAAAAGTGGTAAGTATAGTAAGAAAATAAAACAGAATGACAGCAGCAATCAACATGAGGAGCCATCAGTCAGCCAACGACCTAGAAGAAAAGCGTTCCAAGCAGAGACCAATGCAAAGGTTCTAAGGCAGATGTGGCCTTGAGTAGACAAGCAGACAGGAGCCAGAGCACACAGGGGACCATGGAAATGAATTTGAATTCATTTCTAGAAATGCTAGGAGTAGCAGGATCTGGGAGAATCTCTTGCTGATTTAGATTTTGGAAATTCTGATTACTGAGTCCAGCAGGGTGAAGTGAGGAGCTAGGGAGAGCAGGTACTTAAGTAAGACAAGAGTCGATGATAGCTGGGAGCAGAGTGGCGGGAGTAGATGGATTGGATCAGGATGTGTGGGTTCTGGAGGTAAAGGCAGCAAGAGGAGAGGCCGGGAAAGGCTGCGAGAAGAGTCAAGATCGAACCAACCTCTAGTCCTGGGGTTGAAGCGGGTATGGAGACAGTTAATGACAGCAAAACTTTTTCCTAACCCCACTTCATCTTTCGGCTCATAAACTATACTCTGGTCCCTGTATCATCAGGACACCATACTCCTGTTTTCCTCCTACCTACCTCAGGGGCCACATTTTCTCAGTCAAGTCCCTCCTTCATGCTGACCTCTCAGTGCTTGGAACATGCCAAAGCCTAGGCTTGCGTTCTCTTCTCTAGCTGGGCTCACTCCCTGGGCACTCTATTCCCTCTTCTGGCTTTAGAATCCATCCCTATGCTGAATCCTCCCAATTGATATCTCCACACCAGACCTCTCCCCTGAATTCCGGGCTCAGACACAGCTGCCTACTCAACATCTTTACTGGAATATTTATCTGATTAGCTCAGATTTACACGTCCAACACAAGACTCCTGCTTTCACTTCACATCGCCCCTCCTGGAATCCTCTCAATCTCGATAAGTGGCTCCTTGATCCTGTCGGTTGCTCAGCCAGAAAGCTGGAAAGCCCTGGACTCCTCTCACAACCCACCTCCAAATCTACTCGAAAATCCTGTCATCTCCACTGGCAAAAATGTCCCAAATTCTAATCTCTTCTCCCTAACCTCCAATCACTATGATCTCTCACCCAGATTATTGCAAAAACTTCAAAACTTCTCGTCTCCCTCACCCTCCTACTGTCTGTCATAGTTGAAGTAATCTTGTTAAAACTTATTTCAGATCATGTCACTCCACTGATTAACTCCTGCGTCCACACCATCCAATAATTCGCTATCTCCTTCAGGTTTAAAGCTAACTCTTTTTAATAGCCCTACAAGATCTTCCCTTCTGTCACTCTGGCTTCAGGTCAGTTTCTAGAATTCTCTACCACACCCCCATCCTACACACACACCCATATCCTCCCTTCTCTTAGCTACAGACACACTGACTTCCTGTTGTTCCTTCTACGCAAAAACCTCTTCTCCCCCAGATATCTGAATGCCTTACCATGGTCGGCTCAAACATGGGGTTTCCAGTGAGGCCTTCTTCAGTCTGTCCCTACCCCACTCTTACACTCATTCCCCTCTGGGTACCTTTCCTTAGAATGGCTGTCAGTGTCTGTTATACAGGTTTCCTCTGCTATCAGAAAATAGTGCCTTCCTGTAAAACCTTCTTTCACAAGCCAAAATGGGCAAAGACGCAATTACTTCTAATTTATAAGTACATCTTCGTAGGATTCCCAGGCCCCACAATAATCTACCAAATCATAGCAAATACACATGAAACCTAAAACCACAGTTGTCTACAATAAGAGCAGGGCTGCTGTGATCAGCACGCAGATGGTATCAAAGCTGTTCCCGGGAAGGAGCTTGGTAGGGCCGCTCTTGCTGCCTCTAGAATGACTGCCGCCAAACACACGCAGACGCTGTATTCGTTTTTCGCTATTTGTCGCAAATGCAAAAATCTGCTTTGGATTTCTTCGTATTGGTAAAAATAGGTATTAAAGCAGGTCTTAAGGAGAGCAACAGAGCACAGACTTTGGGGATGCGGGGGATGCCTGTGCAGCAGTTTGTTCTGTACCCCTCCCACATTGGGAGATGAGCTCAATGACGGGATTTTTGTCTCTTAATTCCTTCTGTGTCTGCGCTGCCCAGAACAGAGCCTGGCTCATAATAGGCACTCAGTAGTGAAGGAAGAATAAACAAATGGAATTAGGAGAAGAACTTCGGTCCTCAAGAGGCTGCCTGGGTCTGGAAATTAAGACTGATTTCTCGGTGTGCCTTAGAGTAGCAGTGAGGTTAGCCACTTCCGGTCTAGTGCAGTCCACGTGCATCCCAGGGACTGGGGGTTGTATCCCAGGTCCAGGGGTACAATCAGTGTAAGCAACCACATCTTTAAAAGTAAAATAAAGTGCTTCATCCCCCTCTCTCTTCCTGCCTGCCAGCCTACTCGCCTTCATTCCTGCCTGCACCTTTCCTTAAAAAAAAAAGACTTGTTTCTCATACCACCTTTGACACTAGCTATGTGACTTCAGGGCCTTGCTTGTCTGTCTGTAGACAGTGGAAAACTCCTGAGGTCCTTTGCTACATTAACATTCTTTTTGTTTCCTTCCCCCAGCTCTGGGTGGCGAATCCAGGTCCTTGGGCTTTGGAGGCTCTACACCTTAGTTGCTGAGGCCGCACCTACAGAGTAGCATTCTAGAGCCACACTTGGCCATGACCTTGCCCGCTTCCATTGACAGGCTGAGGAGAGAACTCTCATTCTCTTTCACTGGCTTTAAAATGAAAGGCAGGGTCCTGACACGGACTTGGCAGGGCCCCGGAAGCCCAGGTTAAGGTTGGGATGAAGGGATGATCTAGGCCCGGGCTCCTCTTCAGGGTGAGTTCTGCCTGGGAGGGCCTCAGGGGGTCAATACTATAAGAAATGGGATGGGGGGAGCATGGGACAAACTCAGAACCAGGAAGAAGGTAGGACTGGGAAAACCTGGGTCCAGATACTAATCCCTGACGGTCAAGCCTCCATGCAGACCTCAGCCAGCACCCACCCTGAGACAGAGCGGCTGGCCTTTTGCCTGAGGAAAGCCCAGTCTTCTCCCTTTTCTAGGCCTTGCAACTGCTCCCTGCTGGTTTTCCCCGAAATAAATGGGCTGAGCATATTGGGCTGGCAATAACCCCTTGAAATCAGTTGTTATCACAGTTAACAACCAGTTTGGCTTTAGTTCAGGCTGTTAACTATCAAACCGCTAAGTGCCGGTAATGATTGATTCTTGGCCAGTTGCAGCTTGAGTGGGTGGTAAAACCCCATTAGCGAGGGCTCTGTGGAGGCAGCAAGGCAAAAAGATAAACAAGGCGGTGGGTGCTCTAGCCCAGCCGACCCCACTGCTCTGGGTTCTCCTCCCATGGGTCCCTGGTGTGGGGTCCTTCTGTTCCCACCCCTTTGTCCCAAAGCCTCAGGCAGCCTCTGAGAACAGGTCCCCACCTGTCCACCTCCAGTCTCCCACCATCACTCATGTCTCTCCTCCTGGTATGGAAGGTCTGGCTCTCTGAACAGGTCCCTCTCCTCCCTGGTCACAGCCATGGCATGGCTCTGTGCCCTCCACCCTGGCATATTCAGGCACCCGCAGCTTGGGAGTTCAGGTGTAGCTTGGCCTAGCTAGTGCCCAGCCTTGGCCCAGCCTGGCCCCATTTTGTGGTCGGGATCACAGGAGGGGAGAGCCTGACATTCCACCTCCCACCCCCCTACCCCAGACTCCCTCCTACCTTGTGGCTTCCCCCCAGGAATTGCCCTCAAACAAATGAAATGTGGGTAATTACTGGGCTAGGGGCTGGACAGGCGGGCCATGCAGATGAAAGCATTTCCTGGACGGTCTCTTCATTTGCATGGCATCAGAAGGTGTGACTTTTCCCACAGTGAGACCCCAGCTCCTTGAACAATAAAGCCAGGCTGCTCACCCAGAATTAATTAAAGAGGGAGGGGAGGGGACGGAGCAGAGCCACTCAGAGCTGGGTGAGCTGGGAGATGTCTGGAGCCTCCTGCCCCAACCCAAGTGTCCATGCACCAGGAGAAAGCTGCTGTGTCCTGAGACCCTTAGCCCCATAGCGGGACAGAAGAGGTGGGGTGGAAAGACACCACAGCATCCCCCAGCTCCTACTCCAAGTCTTCCCATGAGGCCTGGGATTCCTGATCCACCTGGAGGGCCCAAGCCTGGGACTTGGCTCAAGCCTGGGAGGGCCCATGTGTCAGGAAGCCTTGGTGGTCCCCCACCCAGGAGAGGTGCCGGGAACAGAGGCCTAGAGGGAAGAGGTCTCTGCGCTGACCCGGAGCTGTGAGACCAGCCCAGGACACCCTCAAAGACACAGCAGAAAGATCCAGAATGGGAGGCCTTCGTTATGAAGACCGGCCAGCTCTGCCTCAGGAGAACTGGTGCCACTGGAAGCGGGCTTTCTGGAAATGGTGTGATGCCACCCTCACCAGTCCACACCCAGACACAGTCCCTTTGCCCACACCGTGACCTGCTCTATCGTTGCCACAGCATGACCTGGCCTCGCTGCTCCTCCGCAGTCCTCCCTCACAGGCTAGTCCTCAGACGCACGGCCTGACCTTTTTTCTCCAGGCCAGAGACTACTTTCCACGCTGGGCTCATGAGCCCCGTTGCACGTCCTGGGAACCTCACTTTACATCCATGCCCGGTTCCTCCACCTCCAGGCCCCATGTTTCCAAGGTCAGCAGCCTCTCCCTGGACCACAGGCCCAGGGCTCTCAGCAGCACCTGAGCTCAGCAACTTCCGCTCACAGCTCTAACCTGATCTCCCGAGTTAACACTTGTTCCATGTCACGATTGTCAACGCCAGCCTTGGCGGTCCCTGCTCTGACATACCCCCAATTGGATGCTGGCAGCTGCTCTTTTCTTTCATTTTCTGGAGCCTGATACTCAAAAAGAACCGGCTCTGGAATCTCCAGCCCGTCTCCTATGCAGCACACATGCAAAGAAGCACTTGGTAAAGGACTCTCTGAATACATGGTGGCAGCTCTGCCCCTACAGAGGCCTCATTTCTGGCCCTGAGGTGACCTGGGGAAATGTTAGCAACGGCTCCTGTTCAGAGCAAGGAGGTCCACCTCTGAGAGGAACCTGGACCAGCTCTGAGACTCTTCCTGCCCCTTTTCCTGCTTCCCAGAAAACCCCCCACTGACAGCGATGGGGACAGCTGACAGGCAGGAGGCCTTGGGCTGGAGAGAGGCAATAGTCAGAGCTGGTGACGACCTGTGCCTCTGCCAGCAGCCCAGGAGGACTGGCCTTGGCACAGTTTTAATACCCAAGTTAAATATTTCATCATTTAACAGTTACTAATATACACCCAACCTCTTAGAGCTGACCTCAGTCACCTGGGGCGCCCTGGAGTGTCTGGCTGTCTTGGCCCCCTTGCCCTGCAGGTGCGGGGTCCCAGAGCACCTCTACTGGACTAGAAAAAGCCCTCCACCCTCAGGAAACCCACAGGCCACGATGGGGCCTTCCTGAGAGTTAAGAAGACAGACACCACAGCCAAGTGGAATACAAAAATAGAGCCTCTCTTTTGTTTAAAAAACAAAAACAAACACAAAACCCAACAGCAAACAATTATCAACACCTAGAAGCCGGCCCCCAGCTCCTCCCAGCCTTCAGCAGCGCAGACCCCCGCGAGTTTCCCGCGCCCCACAGGTGAGCCCACAGGTGAGCGGCGGCGGGCGCTGTGGGCGGGGCGGGCGGGCCTACCGGGGCTCCGGGCCCCAAGTCCTCTGGCTGCCCCGCAGGCTGCGCGTGAAGGGCGGGTAGTTGAGGAACTCGAAGCGCAGGCTCTGCTCCGTGGTGTGGTGGCCGCGCGGCAGCCGCTTCATGAAGTGCACCTCGCGCTGGTGCTGCCGGGTCTTGGAGCCCTTGCGGGGCCGGCCCTTGCGGGTGAACGCCATGTACCAGCCCTCGTACTTGGCGTTCTGCAGGGCCGTGTAGTTGTTCTCCAGCACGATCTCCGTGAAGACGCAGTCCTTGCTTTTGCCGTTGCTCTGCAGGTAGGGCCAGACTGCGGGTTATTGGGCTCCGTCCGGAGCCCCCCATCGGGGGCGGAGGGCAGGCGGCCTCAGACAGCAGGTGGGCCCCCCAGCAGATGGCGAGGTGGGCACGCGCTCCCTAATCCCTCACATCCCGCGGCCCACCCGGCAGCTTCCTGTCCTCCTGGGCAGCAGTGACACATGCCGTCTGCAGAGGGGCTGGGCCCCCACCCGACAGGCAGGGAGAGGGCCGCGGCCCTGCCTGCCCTGGCCTCCTGCCCACCAACCAGCCCCAACTGCTAGCACCTGGTTGGCGCCCCACCTGCCCACCTCAGCCCCTGGGATTTGGGCTCCCACGCAGGGCAGCCACCCTAGGGGGAGGGGAGACCTGTGAGGAGACACCGAGCCCCCAGCCTCAGAAGCCCGGGAAGCAAGGAGCTTGAGGCTGGAGAGGAGCCGTGACTAATGGGGCCATTTCAGAGCTCGGCCGAGGGGCCGGGCCTGCGGCTTACTGAACATTCCAAATGCTGGTACCATGTAATTGGACATAATAGCAAAGCAATTTGGCGATTTGTTAAAAAGATATATGGAATTTACCAACCCCCCCCCGCCCCCCAGTCCCTTCCCTGGCCTTCCTTCTTCCTCCTTTGCCTTTATAGATTTACATCCCTCGAGCAGTTTCCTTCTCCCACATGACACCCCCCATCATTAGGGAACCACAAGGTGGGCCTGTGTCTCTGCCCACCTTGTGGGGCTCCTGGAGGGGCTCAGCAGCCCGACCCACTCCCCAGGTCTCAGGGCCCACCTTGGCAATCAGCTTTCCCTTCTTGCTCATGCAGATGTACAGGCCCGTCTCAGCTCCTCGCACTCGGACCCGGCTCCCAAAGGTGTCTGTCTCCACGATGAGCTTGGCTGTTAGGGCAGTTGCAGGATGGTTACTGGCAGCTCCCTGACCTCTGCTGCTCCTCACCCCACTGGCCCACAGGCTTGCCATACCCCACAGCAATTGCTCCCAGGGCCCAGCACCCAGATGCTCCCAGCACCCAGATGCTGCCATGCTGGGCAGCCTGCAGAGAAGTCAAGTCTCCTTGCTGGGCCTCGCGACCCTCACCTGGCATTATAGAGATGGGCCAGATCATGGTGTACAAACTAGGATCTCTGGAGGAGTCCCGGGGCCATCAAATTGGAGAAAACCCTCTTTTAAATCCAGATACAATGACTTATGTCAAGGCTTCGAGGACAATTTAATTTGACTAGAGTTCCACTATGAATCAAAAAACCTCTCAAGAGCCTTCCAGCTCATGCTCACAGATGATTACATATATCCGGGGTGCAGTGGTGACCTCCAGTCCTGAGCCCAAACATCAAACACTCTCCTGTTGCTAGCACCTCGGGATCTAACTCACAGCTTGGCCAGCCCCCACGCCCATCCCTGCTCGGGTGGGAAGATGGCAGGGGTGGGGACAGTGCCCTCCACACACTGCCCACCGCCACTGCTTTCCCGGAAGTGCGGACACATACTAGGAGGATCCTGCCTCTTCCCCAGGCCCAGCCCAGGCCCAGCCCAGTTCCAGATGTGAACGACTCAACAGTCCTTTCTCCTTCAGCCTCCATCCCAGCTGGGCGTCTCACCCCACTGACTAAATACTTTCTGTGGGTGAGAAGAGAAAATCGGGGTGCTCGCCTCTTGGAGACACGGAGCCAGATTTTGTGCTTTCTTCCCCCGTGTCCCTGCTCTTAGATGGTCACCTTGCCACACAAGCCCAGGTCCCTGTCTGCCTCTCTGCACAACTCACCCTCTCTGCACTTCTGTCCCCAAGGAGGCAGTGAGGGCTGACTTTACTGTTTGGGATGGGACAGAGAGGGCTGGGTCTCTGGTCCACCCTCCTGCAGAACCCAGCCTTCTCCAACTCCCTCTAAAAGCAACTCCCTAACCTGCTTCCCAGCCTGCACCTCAGGGTCACACCTTCTCTATCCCTGAAACTAAGGGGAGCAGGAAATGGGCATCAAGGTCAGCAAGGCAGCCCTCACTGCCCAGCCTGGGATGACCACCCCCAACTTCTAAGCACAGAGCCGGACCCAGTGGCCAAGTCCCCAGTCTGGCTCCAAGTCAGCCAGAGAAATACAGCTGTCACCTCCCCTCCCACCCACCTCCTCTTGGGCCAAGCCAGTCTGCTCATCCCTTTCCAGGTCTGCCTTTCAGAGCAAGAGAGGCTGCTCTGAAGGGCCGCTGGCTGGAGAAGGGTTGAGAGGGTTCATTCTGAGAATTCTGCTCCAAGGTGAGACATAGGGGTGAAGTGGGCCTGTCTCTTTCTGGGGGCCCTCAAGGAAGCAATCAAAACCCCTCTGCTGTTCGCCCTTTATCCCGGCTGCAGACCTCAAGCCTCTTGGGGCCTCCAGTTCCTCCTCCAGCCCAGCAGGCAGGGACTCAGGGAGTCTCCCCTACTTGTAAGGAGAGCTGTGGGCACCAGACCTCCAATGTCTGAAGACAAATTCTCCCCTAGCCAATCTAGACTCTTCTTCCCTCCCCAAAACACGAGAATGCTGGAGCATTTGCTCCAGTGGAGCAAACCCTAGGAGCCAAGCATCCTCTCTGTCCTTGGAAGCTGAGAAGGGCAGCTAGTTTGGAGGGACAAAGGGACAGTAGGCTGCCCTGCCAGCCCAGCGGGGGAGCTCGGCCACCGGGCAGGCCACCCCCCACCCCACCACTGCGACAGCCCCCCCTGCTCTCCTTCCTGGATGGATCTGGGGAGCTGGGGCGGCCTTTTACAGCAGCTTTCCCAACCGGGTTTTTGGAAAGCTTAACATTTTCAAACCTATTCTTCCACCCCAGTGACAGATTTATCCCAGGAAAATTATGTCTCCTTCTCCAGCTTTGAAGGGAAGTCAGCTACGTCGATGCAGAAAAAATGCAGCGAGACATACTCGATCCCCCAAACTGGCTGGAGAAGAGGAGAAAGTATTCAGGAAATGTTAAAAAAGGTGAAAGTAAGAAGAGTTTTAATCGCTCTGCCAGACGTGGGGGTCTCTCCAGAGATTCATAGAGAACAATCTTGAACCTCTTTTTTAACATTTACAGACTTGCAACTCCTTTCAAACTCCACATCTGAAAAAAGGCTCGTTCTTTTTCTGTTTTATATCATTCTTCATTTTTCTTCTTAGCTCTTAAAATGCCTCACCTTTTTATTACATTTTAATAGAGTCTTCCCCTCTCCTTTCATGCTTGTTTAACTTGGTCATTATTTAAAGGTTTTTAAACTCACAATAATCGCTCTCTAAAAACACCAGCCGCCCAGAGGGCTTGCTTTTCTCTCGGTACATCCAGGACTCTGGAAACTGGCCTTGTTTCAAGGCAGGAATATTGAATGTTTAAGAAATCAATCAGTCCTCAGCCTCTCAGCCCAGTAGCTCCCTGTACTCACCACCCCACGGGGAGCCTGCCGCCCCCTGGCCAGCCTCCCGGTTCCTGGGTAAGCACATGGGGGGGGGGCCCTTTCGAAGCTTCAAGATTGACCCTTCTACTGATCAAAGTATTTAAAGGTTCACGGTACAACCCCCCCCCCCAAGCTGGGAGAATTGGGGGGACTTCTTTCCATTCTTCCCACTCTCCTTTTGTGGACTCTGGCGACATATCCTCTTTCAAGAGTTTCCCTGAAACCTGGGCCCCCTCCCCCCCAAACCCGCAGTCTCCACCTGCAGCTGAGAGGGGTGTATGAAGGGGGGAGGTGTAAAGGGAGATCCAGGGTTCATTCATCTGCTGGGCAGGGAAGGGGCACCTGTGGGCCAAGTACTCCCCGAGGTCCTTTCCCCAGCCCTTTCTTCTACAGCTGACCCCCAAGACTTTTTTTTTTTTTTTTGCCTTAACTGCTTCCCTTCTGAGCTGAGGAGCCTGCACCCCCACCAGCACAGATGGAGCAGGTGGGTCCAGGCACAGCAGGCCCCGAGTGGAGGGGTATGTTCCCCGAGCTACCGTTCCTTGGCGCGTGCACCTAGCCTTACCGAAAGGGTCCCCGTCCTCTGCCATGGCGTTGATGCGCTTGTTGGCCAGGACCTGCACGTGCTTCCCGCTGGTGCGGCTGTAGAGCTGGTAGGTCCGGATGAGGCGGCGGCTGAGCTGATCCGTCACCAGGCTCTGCTCCCTCACATGCTGTGTAAAATTAGGTGAGGACTGAACAGTTACCTTTAGGAAATTGAAAAATACACAACACGCCATTATAATGCTACTCTGCCCAGGGGCCCAAGTGGCCCCCATCACCCAGCACCCCCCTCCGCTGCCCCGGACAGCCGGCAGGGGCTGGGGGTCCCCCCAACCAGCTCGGGTCACCACCCCCACCCGGGAAAGTCGGGCAGACCCAGCCTAGCACCGACGAGCCCGCGACGGGGAGGAGCTGGACCCACCTGTTGGGAAACACCCTGGGACTCGCGGCCGGCTCGGAACAGGGAAGCGAGCTCCCTGCCCAGCGCAGGCCCCCCGCCCGGGCCTTCCTAGAAGAGCAGGGCGCTTTTAAGGAGGGAGGCAGCGCTACCCGACCCCTGACGTTTATAAAGACACATTTACTGAGCAAATGTTGAGAGCGCAGAGGGCCTAGGCACCTGATCTTTCGGCCCGCACCGCCACAAGCCTCCCCTCAGCCGCGGAAAGGGTCCCTGCCGCGGTCCCCCGGCCTGCTGACCACGACCGCCCCCGGCCCCGCTGACCCTTTCCTCCGCGGCCAGGTGTGGCTGCCCGTCGAGCCCCGGACCCACCCCACCTGGCTAGGATGCGCGGAGACCGCGCAGGACCCGCGGGCTGTGTGACCTCGGGCAGGGCGCTCCCTCTCTGTGCCTTAGCGCTCCCGGGGTAGTCCGGCTGGGTGGCTAAGGTCCTTTCCAGCCCTGCCACGCGGGCCCCGGCGCCTCTGCCCGCGCGCCCCTGCCCGACGTGGCCCGCCCGGCCCCGCCGCCGCGCCGCGCGCCTTACCTGGGCTTGCAGGCAGAGAACCAGCAAGTGCAACAGCCTGTGGGAGACAAAAGAGGGCGGGAGACAGGGGCGCGGGGTGAGCCGAGAGGGCGCGGCGGCGCGGCGCGGCGGGGACGGGGCGGCCGTACTCACAGGCAGCTCAGCGCCGAGCGGGGGCTGCCCATGGCGCGGCGCGGGAGCGCGGAGACCCCGGCGGGATCACGCCGGCCCGCGGGCGGCCGCGGGGCACGAGCCGCAGGCGGCGGCCACCGACCAGGCTGGATGCGGGAGCCCGGCGGCGATCCCGACGCGGCTCCGCGGGTCCCGTGGAGTGTCGAGCTCGCCGCGCCGCGCCGAGTCGCTGTGCGCCGCTGCCCGAGCCGGTGGCCGCTGCCTGCTCGGCGCCGGAGCGGGCGGGAGGGTAACGGGCCGGCCGGGTGGGTGGGTAAGTGGAGGGGAGGGGGAGGGGTGGGGCGGGGGGCGCCGCACCGGAGCGAGGGGGGAGCGCGGGGCGGGCGGCCGGAGCCCGCAGCCCCCGGCGGGGAGCTGGGGCCCGGACGCAGCCCGGGGCGGGGGCGGGGCGGACCGGGGCGGGGCGGCCGGCGGGTCTGGGATTGGGGGTCTGGGCTAGGGGAGGGGTCTGGACACAGCCAGGCGGGGCGGGGGCGGCCTGTGTGGGCGCCGCCCCCCCTTCGTCGGCGGGTCCCCTCGCGCGGTCTTGCGGTCTGGACACGCAGAGACTGAGGGCGCCCCGGCTGCCCGCTTCGTGGGGCCCCGAGACCCTGGGCTGGGGCTTCTGGACCGCCCGGTGCGCCTGAGTCTGAAGGTACCAGGTCTCTACCGCGGGGGGCCCCCCCCCGTTGGCGTACGACTCAGGCTCGAGGTGGGTCCCTCAGCCACCTACTGTGTGCTCGCCTGGGCCTGCCCCCTGGAGGGGCCGCTAACACTGGAGCGAGTGGCTGCACGCCGCCTCCCAGCAATGCGAGCGTGTGCGTGCGACGCGGACCTGACCCTCGACTTTTTGCGGATTACCTCTTCCTGCCGGCTCTTCTGTCTCACTCAGTCTCCAACAAGACTCCGAGAGAGGAGAAATGTCTCCTCCTCCTTCCCGCATTACCACCATCTCCCCCGCCCCGTCCCCCCCCCACCCCCACACACAAAAAGTAGCTGGCGGGCCACTATGTGAGAGAGCCCAGAGGTACCTGGCCGAACCCGCAGTCATTGCCGCTTCCCCGCAAAGCAGAGGGAGGAGGGAGCAAAAAGAACTACGCTCAGCTGCTTTTCGCGGGTAAGACACTTCGATCTAGGGCACCCATCTTGCCCATTATTTGTCCACTAACAGGTATTTACAATCCTGGGATCAACTACCTGCAGGAGGGAGGGGAGTGCCAAAGAGGTAGGAACTAGTCTAGCCTTTCGCAGTCTCTCACTGCTTCCTTCCAGGCAATTTCTGGAACCCATGTGCCCTGGTGCTTCTTTGGGAACAGCCTGGGTGGGCAGAGATACCTGGAATAGATGCTTCAGAGGGCAGGTGGAACATCGATGGCCAACGAGCTGCTGCCTTTGCTCCTGACCTCCTCCTCCTCCCCAATGGCTCCCATATCCTTGAGAATAAAGCTGGAGGGACTGGGTGATCTCAGGAAATCATTAGGCCAGAGACACTAGGCAGGCCCTTGTCCAGCAGTGCAGCCAAGTTTTGCCTCACTCTCTTTTTTCCTGTGCCCCACCTGCCCCACTCCCAGTATATAGATGGGAAAGCAGAGGACTTGTCCCCAGATCTGATCCCTTATCAGAAAAGCAGATGTCTTGTGCCCACCTGTTATCCCTCCAGGAGTCTGCTGGCTCCAGTGGCTTTCGTCACACAGGGTAAGGGCATGGGTTACTAGTTTGGAACTTGCAGCTCATGGCACAGAGCTGGGCAGGGTGGTTCTGCAGTTAGAATTTCATAAATGAATGCTGATGGGGCCTCAGCCCATGTGCTACTTCCACAGAGAGACTAGTCTCAAGCCCCCTCCCAACAGATAATAGTCACAAGGACCACCATTTATTCAGCATCTATATTTGCTAAAGGCTTGGCTTGCTCTTAACCCCACTGGGAGGTGGGCCCACTATCAGGGAGATGGTTATGGGGGTCCCACAGCCCAGACCACCCTTTTCCTTCATTGAGCTCCTGTCTTACAGGCCTATGTGGTGGCTTGCTGGGTCTGCCTGGATCCAGGGTGCACTGCTTCAAACAGGCAAGATGCTTACCACCTCAGCCTCATGCCCCCCACCCCCACCCCGCACTTAGTAGGCCTTTGAACATGTTGGTGTGTGTAAATGAATGAATAGAGAGATGAAGACCAGGGGATGACAAGGGACTTCTCCCACTCGGGACCCAGTCCTCTGCAAATAGTCTTCTGAGAAGGAGGTTGGGGGTGGAGTGTCGGGGTGACTAGTCCATCCTTAGGGCATATAAAGTCCTGGAGTTCCGACCAGAGTCACTCTGTGTACCTGCCCATCCTTGGCGGAGGATAAGGGCCAGAGCACCTTGTGCAGACCTACCTTCAACCCTGGTTCTGTAGCCCCAGGGTCCTGGGCTGAACCCGAGTGATCCTAACCCACGTGCCTCCCTTTCCCTTAGGGGAAACGGGCATCCTGGGTCCTAAAACAGCAGAGGTCAGGATTTTCGTTCTACACTTTACTCTCTCCTGCGCCTCTGCAGGACCAGAATTCCTTTACATTTGAAGAGCTTGGAACAAACTGGACCCTGGTCAATTTGAGAGGTTTCTTCTCATCTCCCCAAAAAGTTTGTGTCTCTAGTGGGGGGAGGCAGGGGGTCAGATGGGGACACTCCCACTGCAGACACTGGTACTGTCCGGGCATGCCCCCATGCCCCCATGAGTGACAGATGCAAATATACCATAGGGGCCCCAGCAGGCCGCTCCCTCCCTCCCCTGCTCACTGGTTCGCCTCCTGGCCAGCTAGCTCTTTCCTTTATCTTATCAAAGCCCCGTAATTACAATTGCTATTTTGTTTCCTCGAATCTGCAATCAGAGCTCCTGGGCCCTGATGAGGGAGCGCCTGTCAACCTGATCGCTGAGTGACAGCCGGGCCACCTTTCCAGGACGCCCCCACACTCCGCAAACACACACACACACACACACACACACACACACACACACTCACACTCCCTGCCTCCTACAAACACAAACACACCCTCCTGGCCAACACAAACAGTCCCTCTCTGCAAACACGTCCTCGTGGGGACCCAAACACACACCGTCAGCCTCCTTCCAAACGTATCCCTAGCCCCATGGCCCACCCCTGGCCCCTCAAATCCACACGAGCCGGCAAGCCCGCCGGGATAGCTGTGCGCTCCAGCCCGCGCCTCCCGCGTTCAAAGCATCGCAGAATCTCCACCTACGGTTCAAATGCAAATCACCGAGACAGAGTTAAGCACTTCGGCCTCAGTCTGGGAGTCGTCCTCATTCCAGCCCCAAAGACAGATCTGCAGACCTCCCCGAACGCCTCCACCTATCAAAGCTCTGAGGTCAAAGTGAATTGGCAGCACCCCTACTGTGCGCGGAGGGGGCGGCAGGAGCAGGGTTATGGAAAGGCGAGGACCCGGAGGGAGTAAAAACAACTCCCTGCTCTGTCCGAGGGGCGCCACTTGGAACTGGGAAGCGCCTGGACGTAGCGGCAGATGTGGATTGGGCCCCCACTGCGGGCAGGAGCGCGCTCGGCGCCGGCCCAGGCCCGCGAGGAGATGACCGAGAAAATAGCCGGGGAATACAATGAGGGATCAGCAGCGTGGCGGGGGGCGGGCTGGGGGTGTGGGGGGTAAATATTGGGGCGGGCCACGTGGAGGGTAAACGGGTCCGCTGGGGGCTTGCCTGACAGCGGACTTTCCCCTGCACTCAGCCAGTCCCCCGCGCCTCCAAGCAGGCGCGCAGAGGACTTGGAAGGCTCTGGGCGAGAGAAGGGAGGAGAAGGGCTAGAAGAAACCTTCAGGGAACGAATGAACGAAGGAATGGACGAAGTCCGCCTTCGTGACTTATTCACTCACCTTCTACCTAAGATGCCGCGGCTCAGACCCCTCGCGGGCAAGCGACCCGCTGCCCCTAGGCGCGCCCGAGGGCCCCGACACGCGGCTTGGGTAACACCGGTCACAAGCGGTTTCAAGCTCGCCCACCAGAGGGCGCCTGCCACCGTCCCCTCCTCCCGACCCTGTGCGCAGCCCCGCTGCCCTCACTACCCCGTGAGGAAGGACTTGAGGACAGACCTCCCGGAGAGAAGGGGGTCTGCGACCCTGCTCCCTACAGCACGGAGAGGGGTCTTTTTTATCTTCAACTTGAGAAAAAAGGGAGGTTAAAAGGAGAGACCCCAGTGTAGCTTTGTGGCTCAGACTGAGACAACCCAGGTGGGGATGGGGGGGTGGGACCGCAGAGATCAGATTAGATTAACTAGCTTCTTCCTCCTCTCCCTTCCTCTTTAATAATAATAATTTTAAAAGAGAACCTCCTCTAGGGATGTACATTGAGGAGGAAAGGGCCTTTCAGTGTTGTCTGGACACTGTATCTGTTCTACCTCACCTGCCCATACCGGTCCCTTCAGGGTGTCCGGGAGCCTTTCCCACAGGCTCACTCATTTACCCAACAGTGGTGTGGGAGGGAGTGGGCCTGACCCTCCAGGTACTGTTCTGTCCCTCAGTGTCTGGTCCCAGGGGTGAGCTTCTGTTTGTTTGTGGGGCACTGAGACACCCCACCCCACCAACACAGCTGCTGACCTGCTGACCCTGGAGTTGTCCACATACACACTTGTGCTCATACCAGGTACATCCCTTTCAGTTTCTGGCACAGCAGCAGCCAAGCCTGAACCACCTGATTCCAGGCAACAGACATCCCAGAGCAGACTACATCTTTGGGGGCAAGAATCTCTTAGCCCAGGAGGCTGGTTCCCAGGGGCCCCTCTCTGCCCCCATATGCCAGGCCACCGGGCTTCTGGTTTCCTTGTCACCCAATCTGGCCAGCCCCCTCCATCTGGCCCCCGGAATCAGGTTTCTAAGGGCCCAGACCTGCTCAAAGACTGCACACAAGACTGGGAGGAGCAAAGACTGGCCTCAGCCCTACCCGGCACAGGCCCTCTCAGGGCTAGATCCCCCTCATGGGGCTAGGGATGCACATTCCTTGGACTGCTTAAGTCCCCTTATCTGCCCCCCTCCCATCAGCCTGAGTGCTGACAGAGGCCCAGACCCCTTGTTTGGACGATGATAACCTCCTGGAATGGCCCTCCCCCACCTGTAGGGACTGGAAATAGGCTTGGTGTTGGGAGGTCCTTTTCCAGCAAGGCAGTTGGGGCCCAGGCCCCATCTGGCCCCAGGGGCTAGCAGCATCCCACATTTTCTCACCCTCCCCCAGGCCCAGGGTCACCCTCCGTGCTGCCACAGTGCCATCTGGTGGTCCCTAGGGGAATGCCACCCCAGCAGGAGACTAAATCACACAAAATGAGTTGCAAGAAACTCCACTTTATTTGAATCTTTATCCAAAAATGTAAAAAGCGTAAAAATGTGTAGTCCTGAGCTTCACATACTGACCTCCAACCTCATAAGCTGGGGGTAAGAGAGTCAGGACTTTAGTTCAGAATTCCTCCCACTCCTGAAGAAAAGGGAAGCCCTAGGCATGACATAGCATTAGAAAAACACCAGGGCTCTGTGGAGAACCAGAGCCCCCTCTCCCCTAGCACTAGTCCAAGACCCCCACCCCCAACCCTCTTCGTAAACAGAGAAGACATTTAACATTCTTGAAACTGGCACAGGAGCATGGTACTTGGTGCATGTGGCAGGCAGCTAGCTGACCTGAGAAGAGTAAACAGGGGATCAGTATCTGGTCCTCACCTGCTCATCCTATCTCCTCCCTAGACCCTGCTGGGCACCTCTCCCCAGAACTCACCAAGGAGGGCTAGGGCCTGCCCCCCTGCTTCTTGGCAGGGAGGATGGGGCACAATTCAGTTGGATTCTCCTCACTTCCCTCGTCACTCTCTTCTTCCTCAGAAATACTGCTTATAGTAACTGGTAGACACACAGAGGAGGAGGAGAAGGTTAAAATCAGACCGCTTCACACCACATGTCATGAGTCATGCTTTAGTGGTGCTAGGCTTGCAGGGACCTAACCTCCTAGAGCTTATATGGTCTAGGTGAGAAAAACCTGATACTAAACTAGGTGACAAAGAGCCGAGAGTCCACATCAGTAGTAGAGAGACTTGGGTAGGGAGGAGAGAAGAGGGCACATCATGCAGGAACTGCACTGGGAGATAAGGCTGGGATGGGGTAGCAGTAGGAGTGGGGTGGAGGTTTGGTAGAGAATCCACCGGAGGCAAAGGACAGAACTCTCACCAATCTGATGCCGCCCAGTGATCCGCACTGGGCCAGAGCCTGCCTTCAAGCGGAAGGTTACAGGTGGCTGGAGCTGGAAGTCATCCAAACTGAGCTGAGAGGAAAACAAGGATGAAGGCCCTGGACCACTCCATCCTGTTAAGTGTCCTGAAGTCCGAATTCCTACCCCACAATTCCGCCCCCAAGGGGCAGCCCAAGCGCTCACCATGGGCTGGCAGGACAGCTTGAGGTTGGCAACAGGGACTGCGATCTCCTGGTTGTCATGGCTCCGGGCCACGACTTCCACCACATTACATTCGTCTTTGGCTCCCTCGGTAAGGCAGAGCTGGGAAGGGAACATACGGCCTCGGGGTCTCCACAAGTACGGGTTGATTGATACAAAGGAGGCATCTACCCTAGAACTTGCCCAGCCTCAGGTCCCTGGGTCACTTGGTCAGGGGAGCCGGTCATGGGGGGCGGGGGGGGGCGTCAGGCAGAGGAGGCACCTCCCAGTACCCCGTGACGTAGGGGTGGGGCATGGGTAGAGGCCCACCAACGGCCGGCCGGCTCTGCTGGAGCCATTCACAGCCACCCCCAGCCCCCTTCAGGAACCCTCACCATGGTCAAGGCCAGCACGTGCTCTGCATCATCCTCCTCCTCAACCTTGAAGGTGAAAGAGCGAGTGTGGCCAGAGAGCTCACAGCCTGTAAAAAACAAGTGGGGGAGGGGCGGGGACCGGTAAAGTAAAACCTTCACGTGCAGCCCGGGAGGGACCCACCCGGACCCACCCGGACCCACCCGCCATTAACACGCCCACTTCTCAGGAACACTCGGGGCGTGTTCCTGAGACCCCTGGACCCCGCCTAGCCCTTCTGGGGCAGGGATCTCGTCACCCCCTTCCTCCGAGCAGCAGCAAGCCAGACCCCCTCCGCCTCCACCCACGACGGTAACCGTCAGCTTTCCGTTGCTCAGCCCTGCCCCTTAGCGCCCCAGCAGCACCCTCGTCGCCTGCTCCCTCCATACCGAAGAAAAAGCTGTCCATCGTGACCGGAGCCGGGATCCGCAGACCCCCGAAGCCCCCAGCCCGGGCACGGCTCTCCAGACTCAAGAAAGCTAAGGCGGCGGCGGTGCCAGCGGCCATGCTGCAAGGACCGTCTGGAAGCCCCGCCTCCGACACGTACAAAGCCGGGGACCGGCGCCCGCTCGGCCCCGCCGGTTAAAGGAGCCGCTCGCCTTCGCGGGGCGGAGGGTGGGGACTGGCCGGTGGGGGCCATCTCGCCCGGGGACCCGCCGCCTTTCGCACGCCCCGTGGAAACCACAGCGGGAAGAGGTAAGATCACGAGAGCACGGATTGGGAGTAACGGTAACGCCCTTGCTCTTTTCCACGACTAAAGCGCTGAGGGCGGCTCCTGCCACCATTTTAAATAGCTTCTCGCAGTCTCCCACGCCAACCCTAAGCTTTTCTTAGATATAAAAACGGTAGCCTTTCCAACTCCCCCAGCAAAGGCGAACTCCAGGGCAGCGTTGTTACACAAGCTAAGGAAATGCCCCGAGCCTGCCGCTCTCCAGACGCAGCCCCCGAGCTTCGTGCCATGCCGGCAGGGTGCGGAGCTCCCTAGGCGGACCACCTCCAGTGGCGCGAACTGTGCTGCTCCTCTCGATTTTTAACCCGCAGTCAGCCCTGAACGTCCTTCTGCCACGGACTTTAGTCTAATTTGGGCTGCTACTCCCACCTTGCACCTTTTGACCAGACTCAGGCAGAGTGTTCTGTATCCTATTCGATGGCACGAACTCACTCTAGCTGCCCTAATTCACACGTTGTAACTGGCAAGAGGAAGGCTTGGACAAAAATTAGTTTTTTAAAAAACTTTTGCCTTGCCTTGGAGAAAATCTGGATATCCTTTACTGGAGAGATGGGTGTAGGGGAGGACTGCCTTCAAGATCCAGTCCCTAACGGAACAGCTGTGGAGAGGGATGCTTGTTGCAGATGAGGCATGAAGGGCAGGAGAGGAGGCAGAGACAGAGGTTTACACAGCACACCACCACGACACATTAACTTCAAATTTTATTTTGCCTCTTGCATGGTCTTCAGAGTTTTACAGTTCGTTTTCTACAGGAACTGAGCTGTGATCCAAACAATGACATGTCATTCCAACCTTAATATTCATAACCATATAAGATAGCGTAACACTTTTATGATCCAAAAGTGATGAAAGGAAAGGCCTGGACATTGTTTCATAGTTAACATCTGTGACCAGAAGGCCAGCCAGTGATTATTAAAAGCAAAGATAAGAACCACAAGCAAACTTGCTGAAAATCCCGATTTCTGAAGTCCTCCTGATAAAATTGTCCATTATTATACAAAATGTACTTATAGAGAAAGCCAAGTAACGTTAAGCCTTATTAAGCAGTATCTTGTAAAGATGCTCCCTTCACCTCAGCCCTCACAAATGCAAACTGGTTCTAGCCCTCCAACATACCATATTCAGCTATCAGTTGAAGGTTTTTACTCAGAAAATGAAGAGGCCTCATTCCTTTCCTCCCTTCCTCTCACCCATTCAGTGCATACTCACAGACCTCAGCTGAAAGTCACTGCTAGGTATACCACTAGGTATGATGCTTTAAAACTCTCTCAAAGCCCATGATGATGTAACTCTACAATGTTCAAAGTTTCTTTCTCCTTGCCCTTCCCATCTCAGCTCAAAATTCAACAGCTGACACAAAATTGCAAGGAAGCAAGCTAACAAATTACTTTCATGAATCAGTTATGAAGTCAGCCAGCCATGATACAAAATGAATCCTGTAAATATTACCTGCTAGCCTCATGCTCAGAACCCTTAAAAACACCAAATTTAAATTAAAATACATGAAGCTTTCAGAATCTATGGTTAAAGGAAATTGAAAAGGGTAACTTACAAGTCTGGTTAAATTGTGTTCATCCTTTCCTTTAAAAATGATATAAACATGCAAGAACTAATGACTGAATAAAATCAATAGTAACAGGTCTTGAAATTAAAGGACAACTGATTTGAGGGCAAACAGAACCAACCAGTCCCTGAACCCTACTTGACAGATGTCAAAACTAACATTTCACATGCTGACCTGTTTTGAGGTTAATTTCCAGAAGTGACTGCACTTTGCAACAGACTGAGTCCTAAGAAGTTCTTAGGCTCTCATACCCAAAGTGGTCATGGCCTACCCTTAAGGGTGGAAGCACTTTAAAAATAAAATGTCTAAAAAACAATAAACAAAGACAAAAATTAAGAAAATCTACCTTCCACTGATTTACATGATTGAAAGTGCCACCCCAGTACCACATCTTCATTTGAAAAACAAAAACAAAAAAACCCACAAACAGTAACACAAAGATAATCAGGTTACAGCTAGTTTATATACAAAAATTTTACAAGTTTATCATGTTTAGGCTTTTGTCACAAACAACTGCACATTTGTCCCTACAAAGCACAATATGCCTGAACCAATGGTCACTATAGGAGACAACTGGCCATGGCTTTACAAAAAGGAGAAAAACTGTCCAAAATTAAAATCCTTTATTCAGCTTAATCTAGGGCACAACCATCCCACTTAGATCTCCATATCCTGAAGCCTCTGAAACCCACTAAATCTTTCTCATCTCTATCTTACCAAAGAATGACTTATTTGAAAAGCCAAGGAAGATCAAAAATGACTTTGATTACTCAGGTGAGAAATGCAACCACACTGGATGCAGACAACAGTGCTGACTACATTTATTGAAGACCCCTCCCTATAAGTGCATGTAAGAGGCCTTTACACCCAACACAAGCCCTAAAAGAGAGGCCCACATGTTTCACACAGGATGTGCAGCAGTACTATCTTCTTCCAACCACTGAGTAGTCTCAAGATTTGATGGTGAGTTTTATAAGTCTTCTGTTTCAGATCCCAACTGTCTGATGTTCTGCTGCTCCAGAGGCTGAGCTGTGTGAAGACCCCAACCACCGTCCACCAGGTGATGCTCAGACACTTGGACAGTTCGCAGTGCCAACAAAGGTCACAGGCTCCGACCAAGTATAACCACATCCTTTGGAAATCCTTCCATTTTTGCAATTTCAAAACAGCCTAACTTGCTGTAAAATTCCAGAATTCTTTTATCATCTGGTCTCACTTCACAGAAAGCCCCCCGAGAGCCTAGAAATAAAGGAAATATTCAAAATGTAAATAATCACTTGAAAAAGTATTAATATGGATATAAAATGCTTGATCTAATATTAATTATTTCAAATAGGTCATAGATTATACCAGCCTCAAATTTTATACCACAATTTACAGACCTTGTAATAGTCACTAATACTGAACACTGCTTTGGTGGACATGTTCATTAACCTCAATGTGACTTTTCGTGATCATTAAATTATATACATCATATAAAAACAGTTGTTTTTTAAAGAGGAAGGAAGGGAAAGGAGCACTTTTGTTTATTTTACTTTGGTTGTAGTGTGCTGTCTCTTGCCTCCACCCCGCCCCACCCTGCCCCGCTCTCTAACCAGGGTCCCTGGGCTTCACATGGTCTACACCCCAGCAGCCAACTTAGCGTCTGAGGGAACCTCCTGGGCAGGGCAGGCCAAATGTGCTCACTTCTTCAATATCAAAAGTATCTCCATTTAAGAAAAACATTTCAACTGTGAGTGAAATTTTCCCAGAAAAAAAATTAGAGAAGAGGTTGTTAAAAGAAACCTCAAAGCAAAGAACACTATCTGTTTACTATTATACAAGTACAGGGAGGGCCCACAGGCAGACAGCCTGTTCCAGCCTATGTCACACGCCAATGTAACCATAACGTGTTGTATATTATGCTTTCCCACAGAGGACACCGCTGACCTGATTCAATGATATAAAGATGCAGCAATGACTGAATACATGTGCTCATGTTCAATAAGCCCCCAATGGGAGCTCAAACTGACCATTTTTATATTGCCCAAGGGCTAAGAAAGTTATTATGTTTTTAAAGGTTAAAAAAAGAAAAAGGAAAAAAGCCCCACAAAACACAATGTGGTCCTTAAAGCCTACAACACTTATTATCTGACCCTTTACAAAATAAGTTTGCATATCACTAATATAAAGCAAAGTGTTTTGTAGATTGCATTTAGATAATGCAACCTGCATTACCAAAATGAGGTTTCTCCCCAAGGTTCATTTAATTTTTGACTCATCAGCGCGCCCTCAGCGCACCCTGGTCGAGTAGTGACTAGGTCAGTCGCCTCCAAAGGGACACGGATCACAAACCCCAGTCGCCTCCAAAGGGACACGGATCACATACCCCAGGGTTCAAGTCTGGGACCCAGGAGAAACCACCAATGTGAACAACAAATAAAATAAAAAGCTTCTTCCACCTCTCTCTGCCTTCCTGCCTGCACTTTTCCGTAATTAAAAAAAAAAAATAAAGTATAAATAGTAAAAGAAAGAAGCATTTTATTTTTATTATTTACACTGGTTGCTTCCCCTCAGACCCAGGACTTGAACTCCTGTCTCCTCTGCATGTGACAACCATTACTCCACCAGGGAGTGCCTGATTCATCATGTTTGTTTTTAATTCTAAAATACAATCCTGTCACCAGTTTGTCCAAACACCAGCAACTCCACAAACATGTACTCACCATTAGCTTTGAGGGAGGACAAGAGGCAAGCCATCATGCTTTTTGCTACACTTGGATCAGTTACTTTTTTGTGAATATCCATCTTTATCAGAGAAGGGAAATTGGCAAGAAAAGTTTCTGGCAATACTTCCTGCTCCTCATGGAAACTCAACATTATTTTCTGTAAAAATTAGAAAGAATCTCTTGATTTACAATAGCAAAGAAGGGGGAAAAGAAAGGAAAGCAACATTCATTAACTCTTCAAGAAATCATTACAATTATCAAATGCAGAATTATTAGCTTTTAATTCTTATTGAAGCATTTTTCCCTTTTTTCTAAAAGCCCTGGTGGCTCAGGTGTTAAGTCTGTGCGTGGGGAACAGTCCATATATAGCCCAGGACCAGGGTTCTCAGCCCAAGGGGTAGGTGGAGGAAGCAACAACTAAATAAATGAAAGTTTCTTTCTCCTCTCTCCTCCTTGCCCACCTACTGTGTGCCTTCTTTCCTCTTAAAAAAAAAAAAAAGTCTAAATACAATATGGTATCCAAGGATGTTAGTGGAAGAACTGTATAATATACCAAAGCTAGTTTCTTAAGACTTTGACAGAAGTCTAAGAAAAATAGGTGCGGGGCATATAAAAATATCTGTATTATCTTGCATTAACTATCTGTATTAACTTCTATAAATCTGAAACTATTCAGTTAAAAAAGTGTTGTGTCCTGCCTTTATAAAAATGTAATGTACTTATTAACACTACTAAATTGTACACTTAAAAATGGTTAAGAAGGCACACCCCTTAGGCTCAGGTGGCTAAGGCACAGGCCATGTAAAGCCTACAGGCTGGTGTTAGACACATAGGACCAAGGTTTAAAAAAAAAGTAGTAAGTGGTTAAGACATTAAATTTTTAAGTTATCTCTATTTTACCACAACTAGAAACAATGGTACTTCAAAATAGGAAGGAAAAAAAGTTCTCTATCTAACTGTGTTTTTTACATAAGGATGTATTACAACAATGCTCCCAAATCAAAAACTGTCCCAATATTGAGGGACAGTGGAAAATGTTAATAAACCCTAAGAATTATTTTCTGTAAGACATTTAGAAAACACTGAGATTTTATGATGTGCTTCCCTTTTAAGTAAGTACGTTTTTTTAAAAAAACTACAGTATAATTCTAAACCTGTGTATTACCTCAGCCTCAGAGAGTTCTTTATCACCATTTGGTTTGGTATACTTCTCCTGCATGAAGGGAATCCAGGAAATTTTACATTTTTTAATGAAGGGGGTCACATCCACAGTGCCCAAGGCATAACCACATATGCCATCTTCATCTTCTAGGACAAAGCAATAATCCAGGCTGAGAGAAAGCAGCCCTCCTACTAACCTGCTCACAAGAGACGAGACCGTAAGTTACCAATACAAGTCTTCAGAATTCAGTGATTTAATACCCAACACACTTGAATGACAACCTATGGAGACTACATTTGGTATAAGAAAGTGGAAATGTACAAATATTTCTATTCAGATTTTATTCAAGTGGGATTTCTAAAAAGCTATTTATTTCCAGTCATCACCTCCCCTAAACCTGATAAACCTGGCTATGAAATTTATATTCCCGAATCCAACAAATTCAAGTATTTCATCACATACTTGTCTCCAATAAGGTCAGGTTGACTTTGAAAGGGTAAACCCACTCCGTCATCATACATTTCTCTGCAAATCTTGTACACGGAAGCCTGAAAACATAAGGCAGTTAAGCAGTACATCAAAAAAAAAAAACCTAATCTAACAATGACTCCTAATCCAGCAAACTGTGGTTGTCATTTATCTTTATACACACATTTTTTTAAGGAAAGGTACAGGCAGGGAGAAAGAATAATCTATTTTATTTTAGTTGTTCACCTTGGTTGTTCCCCCATAGTCCCAGGATGTGAAGCCAGGCCCTTGGAACGTTATGTGAACTGTTCTTGGGCAGAGAGAGTGGATCTAACCAGTAGTCCATCAGGGCACAACAAAGTAAGTTTTCTACACCTCTAAAATGTTTTAATGTTATTGTCTTTAAACAGGCCTGCTTTTTTCAGTAGCTGATTATAGCTACTTGTGGACACTTCCCAACCAAAAAATTACAGAATACCACTGTATTAAGATAGCCAAGGACAACACGTCATTCAGACACAGTGACTGCTGTGAATACATTTCATCAGATTTGTAAAGGGACATTTAAAGAACCTAGAATGAGATGTTATGCATTGACACTCATTAGGTTCTTCCTTAAATTTCCCCCTCTTGTGCTCAGTGTTTTAATTTTCTCCATCTAAAGTTCCTATTTTAAGATGGAAATGATTCTTTAACCAGTCTGATTTCAAAGGAAAGTTCTAAGTGTGCACACACCAAGTTGATAGACAATTACCTCATCTTTAGGGAAATACGGTCTGATAGTATAAACTTTGGAGGTAGGAGTCAGTGGGGGTGGTTGAAAAAAAAGATCATTTGCCCCATCAATTGGCAACAAACGCTGTGGGAAGGAAAAAAAGATGAATTAGTATTGGGTAGGTATTTGTATCTTTAAATGGGTGTGCACTGCAGATTACCAACTAACATTAACTGGCTACTGCAGGCAGACCTAAAGAAGAGGGGCGCGCTATGTTCTACTAATACATACACTTCTTTGCTGGGGGAGGGGAGTGCTTCTGAGTAGAAATTACCCAAACTGAGTTATATAGCTTTAATGACATATTAATGAGGATTTAAACTTACAGTAAAAAAAAAAAAAAAAAAAAAAAAAAAAAAAAAAAAAAAAAAAAAAAAAAAAAAAAAAAAAAAAAAAAAAAAAAGTAAAAGAAAAAAAAAAAATCTAATGCATAACTCCACTGTCAATTATGACAAATCTATTTCTTTAACCAATCTTACATAGGCCATCTCTCTACTAAAAGATGGCAAAACAGAATATCAGGAGGAGAGGTTTGGTCTGAAGAGGGTTATCTGTCCAGGAGACGCTTTATTCCCAAAGCAATGCGCTTCAGTTTGCTGTGCACAGCAGAGCACCTGTTGGGGGGAGAAAAGTAGAGCACCTGAAAAGTCCATGAACAAATTCCAACACCAAAAAGCTTCACATTTTGTTAAAGTTTTCATTAACGGACTGTTCTTTCAAGTACAACTTTTATTTATCAAAAAATTAGGAGAGTATCCAAAAGCCCCTTCACTATCTGCACAATCGTTCCTTCTTTTTGTTCATGGAGTTCCCACTGGCAGACAAGCATGCGCGCATTGTGCATTGCGGGCGCAGATTAAAATGCTGTGCGACCTGCAAAGAAACAATGTGAAGAGTGTACCTAGAGCCGCTGCGCTGCGCAGGCGCGGGGGAA
Organism: Solenodon paradoxus; assembly: GCA_004363575.1. NCBI lineage: Eukaryota > Metazoa > Chordata > Mammalia > Eulipotyphla > Solenodontidae > Solenodon > Solenodon paradoxus. The sequence continues at coordinate 126,318 of RJWH01001570.1, forward strand.
TTGGCAGCATCTCCTTCAGAAATTACTGTGAAAGAGGAGGAAAATTTGATTTAAAATCCAGCTATGTAACTAAATTGAATTTGGGACTAGAAAGCCTTCGGCAGACCAATCCTTCCAGCCATCTGATGCGCAACATAAGGTTTCTCATAAAACAAAGAAAATGTCAATTCAGTTGTGAATTCATATTGATACCTGGAACTCTCCTGCTAGACCACCTCTAAAGGCCCAGGGTTCTTGGTCTCCAATTAAGAACTGTGCTGAAGAATGACTACGACACCCTGTTGAGATCAGATCCAAGCGGAGAACGTTACGAGAAAAGGGATTTCCTGGGGTCTCAAACGTCCAACAAACTAACAAACACTTTGTGGAAATAACTCTCTAACAATAATAATTCAGGGTTTTCAGGACAAGGCTGTGATAATTTTTTTAAATTTGTAATGAAATTTCAATAGTGATGGTCTTTTCTCTAACAAATAATCATTGTTAAAAGTTTTTCCTTTACCCTTTTATTATTCAAAGACTCAAATTTGTCTGCGTCAAATTTATATACACCCTAACAATCATAAAAATCAAGCCAGTTGCTTGTTCTATAGACAGATTACAGTTAACTACAGTGTGAAATGAATGAAATAGGTAATGAAACATTTTATTATCACAGCCCATGAAGGAATTAAACCTGCCTGAAGTCACATTTTACATTTTGGAGGAAGGGTAGGAAAGGGAAAAAGGGGGGAAAGGGGTTAATCTTGTCAGAAAACTAAGGTCTGCAGAATAAATTATTCAGTAAGTTGACAATGAAACACAGTGAAAACTTTATATTTTTTCTCAAAGGGACAATCCAAATTCAGACTCTGCCAGTAATAATACCAGTCTGACAGATTCAGAACTAAGAGAGCCAATTAAATGTTCCTAATTAGTCCAGAGCTAAAACATACTTTTCTTGACAGTATGACAATATCTGGCTCTTCTCATCAACCATAAAAATATTTACAGTGCACTAAACACATACTTCGAGTGGCAGGCTTTCTGAGAGACAGAAGTCAGCATTTAAGATCACCACTTAACCAACTTCGAGGCAATCGAAGCCAGTTAACAATGAGTTAATTAAAGGCAAATTATTTGGTGGTCAAATCAAAATTACCCGCCTAGTCTTCTGACAAGATAAAGCAGCGCAATATAGTTCTTTTCCATTTGAAGACAGCATTCTACCTCCTGTTCAAGTTAACAGACTCATCAGTACAAGATATAATGTGCTAGTCAGACAGTCCCAAAGCAAACCAATTTTTTGGTTGACAATTCAGGCCCATTAAGAGATTTATATCCAGGTTTGTCACTTTTTTAGGGGTAGGGGTACTTAAAAAAGAAATTTAATATTTATAAAATCAATATGAAATAGGGTCAAAATTTAGGCTATGAAGAGAACCTGCCCCATTCCATAGCGCAGTGTAAATTTACACTGCAGGAAAAACTATGCCTCTTAAACTTTACAATCAGCCAATTTCCCCTACCCCCCACCACTTTGAGACGACAATATAACTAGCACTTCCAGCTATACAATAAAATGCTGCATGTACGAAGAGCTGTGTAAATGAAAACATGGTTAATGCCTCAGTCGCTGCGCAAACGTGACTTCAGTTCATGCCTTACATCTACCTGCGCTACCTCAGATAGAGCCTTTCAATTTAAACTAATTAATCATGACGCGCTGTGAACATCTGCCGCTGTCCATCCAATAGCAGTAGACACTTGTGCTGAGGATTCTCCCATCTGTACACAATGGGGAAGAAGATAATAGAAGTCGTTAGTAATCAAAAGTACTGCATAGCCACATTCTTTAAAGGACTGAATGCCAGCTGGACTGGAGAGGAGAAAAACAAAGGATTCTACTGAGTAACTCCCTGAAATGGCCATAGAAGCACGAAAATACTCTTCCTGTTGTGAGCTTTGTGTAACTGGCTGCCAGGATGATTACTGCAAAACTTCTAAGATGCTCTGACCTTGAGCTATAGAACAGCTACCTGTATGACTTGGGAAAGCTGCCCCCCAATATTTGCACAGTACAGAATTTTAAGCCTGAGAGAAAAAGAAACAATGCTATATGTAATCAATAATTTCATTTTATTAATTCTTGAATTAAAAGGTGAGTAATCAAATGATTTCAGGGATACTTCCCCCTCAAGCTCAATCCAGATTTCAGGTTAAAAATTTAAGATTTAAATTTCAATAAGGGTTCATTACAGCCACCTGGTCAGAAGCCTGGACGGCGAATGCCATCCACCACCCAGCAGAAGCTGGACAGCAGTTCCTGAGACTAAACGCAGACGCATCCGTGACAGAAACTAGGTGTCCTGAAATCTTTAACGAGACGGCTGCCTGTCATTCTACCTGTTGTGCTATGTATACAGAAACCCAAAGTTCTGTATTTTCAAGTGAACAGACTCCACTTTTAGCAGCAAGTTAGTTGTATTACAGGAAAAATTATTTTTAAAAGCCCAAAAGTATATATGCAGAAAAAGAGAAATCTCACCGTCACTACGACCCTAGTTACTCTCTAAGCTCACTGTTTCCACACATCTGTTTCACAGCCAGGACCATGTAACCCGTCGTCGCAGTATTTGTGACTACTATGAAGACTGTGACATGTCAGTTAGCCTTGTTGCCTGCTGTGTGCTGTATTTAAGTCCATTACATATTCCTTACAGCTGGATTGAAAACCTGGAAATGAAATGAAGTCCCTAGAGAAACTTGGCCATGCTGGTGCTTTTTACCAAGTTTGAGAATTTCCCAAATCAATCAGTTTTTCCAAGGAAACATACAGAAGTCCACTTAATGAAGCAGAAACTTTTTAGGGGACAACAACTTCCATCCCCTGTGAAAACCAATTACTTGGTAGAGGAATAAAGAAAAAAAGTCCTGTGAAATACCAAATAGCACCAGAATAGCCTACCACTAAAGCTCGCATGCGCACAGGGCTGGGAGGATGGCTTCCTCTTGCCAGGCCCCTTAGGTCTTCCGGCAATTCTGTTAAACACAGCATCAACGTCATATCAAGACACAGCAAGCAGCAGAGAGCTTACAGTCACAGTTCATAGTGTCTCATCTCCGAATCAGAAAAAGTGGTCAACAGGGTTCCATCCAGGAAGCATTCAGTCAGAGCAAGTGAAAGTCGGTACTTTCTAAGACATTTCAAGATATTTATGCTGAATTAGCCCAAGGGAGAAAAATAAATGTGCTCAATTTATTTACTGAGACTAGTAGCGCAAGTCTGCAAAAATGGCTACACCTTTGAAAGAAATCTAGACAAAGAATTTAAAGAAATGCACCAATTCCCTAAATGTTTTTCTCCCTGTGGGATAATGTCTTTAAGGGACAATATATCTGAGGAGCGGAGATTATTACTGGTGCACCTACCTAACCACTGTACAAAAGACTTCACCATAGACATTATACTCTTGATATCCCAAACATAGGAGTACATGTCATAAAGGATTGTCCTGTTGGCACAATTGGAGAGCCGAGTGAACATTCCCATCACTAGTCCACACATCTCTTCAAACTTGGCTGCTCGCGATCGCCATTCTTCAATCTATGGAGGATCAACAAAATGATTCAAAAAAGTTGAAGCTTAACAAAAATCTGAAAGAGTTTTATAAGCTAAGCAGTTACAAGGCACCTGCAATTTATCCTAAACATTAAAGAATTATGGGCTTAAAAGCTTTAGATAAGCCAAAGTTTTATCTCACCGAACTGTCAAATATTCCGAAATCAATTTTGACTTTCTTCCATGCTAATTGTTAAGGTCAAACTATGGAAATGACACTTCACAGAATATATTCTAAGATGAGGTCTTTTCCTTTGAGCTCTCCAAACCATCAGCCTGAGGACCCACATAGGCTCAAACAGCAGGTGAATGAAGCCTACTCACTTTTTCAGAGTCTTTCCCTTTGCAGTTGACACTGACAACGCTGCTATTTGCTCGAAGCCACTGAAACTCCCGTAACATCTGTGCTCCTTTGGGTCCATGCTCATAGGGAAGATAGAACAGATCTGCAAGTAACTGCAGATCCTCAAGGGTCACTGGCTCTGCGGTGTACAAAGGCTTTTCATTTGGACCGGGCACAAAGTGCTCCTTGTTTGTCTGCTCATCAGTCTGCATGGGAGCGACATCGCTGATGCAGTCTTCCTGCATGGACATTTCTGGGGATTTGGATTCAGCTATGCTCTCTTTATCCGTGTCCATTGGTTTCAATTCCTCTGCCATTTTAGCCTCAACAATTTCAGTTAGTATCTGATTGTCCTTATGATCTGCTTCTTCTTGCTTTTCCACTACCATGTCCATGGGCTCCTCATCTGGCTGTTTCTTTTCTTCTTCCTTGCCCAGAGCTGGAGACTCACCACTCAGGGTTGCGCCCTGGCTCATAATGGGCTCCTGGTACACTGTTGTAACTACAGTGGTGGCATTTAAAGAGGGTGCTGCCACCAGAGGCGTTCCGTCAACCACGCTTGCTTTAGCGCCACTATGTGCAACTTGCCTGCCTACAAAAACAAATTGCCACGAAGATCAGATTTAGAAGTAGAATAAATGATATAAAAAAAGTTTTCTTCTAATCTACAACAAACTGGATATAAAAGTTTTCTTTATCTATAACTGGAACCTCAATTTGAAATCACTAGTAAATGAGCCCTGAGCAAAGTACAATTTCTCTAAATCAACAGGGAGATAGGGAACAAACAGGTGACAAATATCCCTAAACATGCTGATATCTTTCTTTTTTTGATTTACAGTAATTATTTAAAAGAAGATTTTGGCATGCCCTGTTAGCACTATCAGATAAGGCCATCAGCCACAGTCCACACATTCCAAGGACACAGGTTTGAGACCTCTGGGGCAGGCGAGGGATGGGGGGGCGGAGAACCACCACCAAAATAAATGTTTCCTTCTCTTTTCTCTCCCCGCAGCCTGCCTGCTGACTTGCCTTCATTCCTGTACCTTCCCCTTTAAAAAAAAGAGACTTTAAAAGCAAATTAGCATTTCATCAAGATAAAAGCTATTTAAGATCAAAGGTAGGATTAAAAAAAATCTTATTCTTTAGATCTCTAAATTTTATTTAATTTCATATGGCTTGGAGGGCCTATGGTATAGTACATCACAAATGTTCTTTACTTTGTGACCTTGACCACATGAGCCAACCCCCTTGAGCCAACTCACTGCTGTACTGATGAGGTACACCAAACTCCTGCAGCCATTCTGTTAAAGCTAGCTTTAGAGCCATCTGTGGACTATAGAGTACGTCAGTTTCAATGTCTTCATCACTGCCTTCATTTTCTAACTTTATTTGGATTGATACAGTACTGTCTTCGCTGTCAGCTGCAAAACAAAACAAAAAAACCGTTTTTGATCTCAAGTTTCTGGACAATGAGAGGGACAAATGCAAAACACTACTTAGGGGAGAAATGGAGAAGCAAAGAAACAGAGCCAATCTTAAACAAAAAAATGCAAACAGCCAGATCCTTCACTAAAACCTTTCACAAACCATCATCTAAGTGCACTGCCCAATGGAAACAACAAATACTAATTTTGGAATAACTGGAAAACTCATTTATAAATGTCCAATTATTCATAATGCAAGACTAAAGGCATTATGTTTTTCATAAAGAAAATATTCCCTATCCTTTGGGAATGTTTAATGGGCAAATAATTATGGAAAAAATGGGCAAATTGATAAATGCATTAAAAAGGGAAGAGAAAATTACTGAGTCCACAAATGAGCACAGGTAAGGCAATAAAGTTCTGAACCAGGACAGTGACAGATGAAATTAAGACAACTCTTTCACTTGGAATTCAAAACCCTCTATTAGCTTTCCATCATATTTCCCTGCATCTGGCCCAATTTGGGTAATGTCTACTACTCCTTAATATGCTTCGTGCTATGCCTTAGAAGAGGCAGAGGGGATTGAGATTATATTCTTTAAAGGGAGACATTAGTTAAAAAATATAATTAGAAATAGGGTACAGAACTGAGAAAGAGAATATAACTGTACAACTACATACTACCAGGCATCAAAAAGTGACATTTCAATACCAATTCAGATATTTTTAAATTTTTAGTGTCCAGTTACATTTTCACCTCTAGGCCATCAACACTTTAAATGCCCAATACTTTGACCCAGCTTAAATATTCCTTTACTCTATTAAATCATTTCTTACTATCGCTCTTGATTAAAAGTAATCAATTCCCCATGTGTCCCACAGTACTCTGTAGGTTACCGCCTCAATTCTTTTTACACTACAGTCCAGTTGCCAAGATGCCTCATCTAATACTATACTATGTCCTTCAAAAGTAGAGACTATTTTAGTCTTTCTATCTTTAGTGCCTGGGAAAATGTACTTGCTACGTAATAGGTGTTAAATATTAAATAAGGCACACCCTGCTGGAGTAGTGATTTACTCAATCCCCTCTAAAGGAGAGGCAGGCCACATACCCCTAGGTTTTAGTCCCAGATTGGGGAGGGGGAGATGACACAACCAGTGCAAACAATAAAAATAAGTGTCTTTCTCCCCTCTCCTCCTGCCCCTGCACCTTTCATTAAAAAAAAAAAAAAGTATTAAACAAGTCAACATTCTCTTAACTTTTTTTTTTTTTTTTTAAAGGCAAGGTGCAGGCAGGCAGAGGAGGAAGACCCATTGTATTATATTTTTATTTACTTGTTCACACTGTTTGTTCCTCTGGGACTCAAACCCAGGGGTTTGTGGCCTGAGCTCCCTCGGACGCATTGGAACTAACTGTTGCTCTACACCAAGGCGCATCAGCATTCTTATTTAGAATTAGGAATTTTTCATAAATAAACCAGTAAACCAATATCTAATATGACAATATGTTCCATAAATGCAATGACTCTAAATGATACATGAAATAACTTATATAAGAGTATCTAGCCATCATATCCCATTTAATAAAGTCACCTGAAAAGACAAATCAACTGCGAATAACTTTACGAGATTTTTTTAAATGAAAACATGGAAAGTTTACATATAAATGTGAATTACATTGGGGCACTAACTATAAAGGGATTGAGTATACTAATATATACCCTGGGAATGAGAGCTGAGTATGGAAGGAAGGATGTTGAAAAGATGAAACCTCTGCCTAAGATTGGGATTCTTGTCATCTGGAGGTGTAGTCATTGTCCATTGGTGGTGAAGAAAGTCACTGTGTTGTCCCAGGTCAGGACTAGCTCATGTAAAGTACGCAGAAGCTGGCAGGCAAGAAAGGGATGCTTCTACCGGGTTGTGGATGAGTTGTACTGATGAACAAGGACTGGAAGCAAGACACTATGCTGGAGGATTTAATTTGACCAAGGCTGGCAGATGACACCTATTATGGTGTATTTGCTGTCTTATTTTCTGTGGGGTTTCTTTATGCTTTATAGAGTACCCTTTAATATTTTTGCAAAGCTGGTTTTGTGGTGATAAACTCCTTTAACTTTTGCTTGTCAGAAAAGGTTCTCATTCCTTGAGTTCTGAATGATAATCTTGCCAGATATAGTGTCCTAGGTTGAAACTCCTTTTCTTTCAGCACTTTGAATATGACATTCCCTTTCATAAGAGTTTCTGTAGTTTCATTTGAGAAGTCGGCTGACAATCTTACGGGAGGCTCCTCTGTATGACACATTTTTCTCTGGCCGCTTTTAAAAGTCTTTATCTTGTATTTTTCACATTTGTATGACAATGTGGCTAGGTGTTATTTCTGTTTGCGTTTCTTTCATTAAGAACTCTTTTAGCTTCCTGGATCTGGAAGGCTTGCTTCATTCTTCAAATTGGGGAAGCTGTCTATTATTTATTCAAATATGGTTTCTGCCCCCCCACTTCTCTCTCTTCCTCTGGGACCCCTATGATACAAATGTTGTTCCTTTTGATGTTATTCCAGAGGTCTCAAATGCTGTTTTGGGTTCTCTGAACTTTTTGATCTCTTTGCTGGCTTGCTTGCTTGAGTTCCTCTGTCCTATCTCCCTGATCACTGATTCTATTGGAAGCTTCACCCATCCTATTGTTGAATCCCTCTATTTAGAGTTCTTTAATTCAGCCATCGTGTCTCTTACCTGTTTGACGTCTTATTTTAATTCTTTTTTGTTTCCTAACATTCTCATTTACTGCCTCTACTGATGTCTAGATTCCCATGAGTATGCTAATCACCATTATCCTAAATTCCTCATCAGATAATGTACATACATCTGCTATATTCAGATTTACCCTAGGTTTTTGACTGGATCCATCATTTCATGCATACTTCTGTGCCTTTGCTCTGTTCATCAGCTTTCTGCTTCTATTTCTGAGGGTTTGGATTCCGGGGCGGTGTGTAGATTTGACTTGCCCAGGATTGGCAATCAGGCTGCAGTTTCACCTCTACCCACAAGGTGGCACTAGCGGGTAGAGCGCATGTTTGGGACTGCCTTCTCCCGTAATCCAGTGGGTGGGGCATCTGGTAGTCGGGACTTCCAGTGGGTAGGATTTCCCCTGGGTGGACCCCAGGCTCTGGTACAAAATGTGGGAGGGGTTTGAGCTCTTTGGCAGATTTTCACTCATGGCTGCGCCCAGCGCAATTTCACCACCTGGGCTCCCACTCAGCTCTTGGTGAGCTGGCTCTCCTTTCATCTGCCCTGGTTCCTCATCTCAGCCTCACTGGGCCAGCCTCTCACTGCCTTAGCAGCTGGTGCCAAAATCCCTAGCCTCTGCTCCACCACGTGTCCAGACTCCCGAACTCTGTCCCAAATCCATATCAGAGGCTTAGCAAAATGACGCCAGGTGCCCTCCTCAGCCAATGTTAGTCGTCAGCTGTTCCATCTCCAGCTGAAGTGCCAGTTGTTTCTTGGTGTTTGTCTCAGGAAAATAGGTGGAGTTTTTTTGGTGTCTGTGGGGAGTGACCCGAAAGTGCATCCTATGGAGTCACCATCTCCGACTGAATAATTCTATGGATAAGGGAAAAAACTAAGACTATCTTGTCTAGTACTCAGACTTTAGAAGCTGTCACATTTTAAAAACAAAGAACTGAGGGCAGAGGTTATTAAATAACTTGGCCAAAGTCACTCAGTCCTTCTACCACATATGCAGTTTATTCAAGGGACAAAACAACACAACTTAATTAAGCTGTAATGACAAAGGAATACATCTGATAGTAGCACTAGTTGACCCCAGCTCTCCTCCCAAGGTCAAGATTAGTCTTACTTACTCATCACCACATCTTTTCTCACTCCATTCATATTTGATTTGTACCAGGTAGCAAGCGTGTGGATAGCAACATAGTTGGCTTCAAATTCGCAGTTTGGATTAGTCAGGACTCCTTTTAACCGTGGGATGAGTTCTGTAGATCTTCCTTTGTATGGGCCCAAAAACAGTCTCTTCTGATCATAATCATTAGCATGAATGTTATCCCAAATTACTGGAGCTCTCTTAATGATCTTTGAAACCTCTTCAATTGACTCTACTGGAATTTCTTTGGAAACAACTTTGGGACCTAGAAATAATGACCTCCATGAGTTAAAAGACTCTCATACATGGTTCTTCAAAATAGTGTAATTTTTTTTTTACTGTATTTTACTTGTTTACATACACTTTCTAACAATTTTGCTTTTTAAAATAATTTACTACAGCAGTCTTTTTATTAATTCCTTCCCCATATTTTCCTACAATCAAATTTCTAGAAATGGAGTTAGTAATTCAAAAGATATGAATATTTAAAGTTTGGGCATGATTTTTAAAACTGATGTTAGTAAGAAAAATTTCACGTAAGTAGTTTCTTTATTCATTATAAATTTTTTGACAAATCTCATTTCTAAACCAAAATTCTGATGTTTTTTGTTGCCTTTAATTCTTAGAATAAAAAGCTAATACAGCTCATTGATGACTAGTAGTAATCAATCCAGGATGACAGCTTTCCCTTTATAATACAAAACAGTACCTAGGGCTAGGAGTAATACCCATTACCCCAGTTCCCTATATATATGCATTATCAGCAACTGATATATAGATTCATCCTCAAAGATTTTTTTTTTATTCTGAGTAAAGAATGAATGAATACTTTGTAAAACAAAGAGCCTTTACAACATAATTATCTGGCTTAAGGGATCAATTTTTTAAAAGTATCCAATCAACAAAGACAACCAATTTCTCTAGGTCCAAGAGTGCTACTATATATTCTCTTAAAGGCTTACCTGTCCAAAGTACCTCAATTCCAGGTAGAAGCTTTTCACCCACAGTTCTTAAATAGGGAGACTGAGACACGTTTGGGTAACAGAAAGTGCCACAATATTCTAAATAGAGGGGAAGAAATTAAGTAAAATTGTCAAAAATAAAATAAAACAATCATCGGTCTTGAATAGGGGAAAAATGCATAACAACCTAAATTCTTTTCATTCAAATGATGAGGCCACTATGTCATGCCCCCCAAAACTAAACCCAAGTAGATAATCAATTAAAAAACTCTTAAAATCTGGTGATCTTCCTTATATTCACTAGAAACACAAGTTTACTAAAAAATTTAAAATTTTAGCATTTTCTACATAATTCTGAATTGTCTACATTTTTCTGCTAAAACCAGAGGACAAATAGAATTGGTAACAACCATAAAATACAGTATTATGCCCATGACTTTTATTATACCAAACTGCAACTAAATTATAATTTTCAGCAAAGTAACCCTCAGTATAATCTTATTAAACATCACTTGAGTACTCATACAGTATAAGACCACAGAGCTAAGGTTCATGGCTTACCATACTGATAGAATATATAAACAAAGTTTAATAAATTCAGTTAAATACATTTCTTAAAACTCATTTTATCATTTCCTGAACAAAAAGTCAAATTTGGGGAAAATTTAAGTTGAATTTTAAGAGACAACTAAAAGAGACTAAAGCATTTAGCATTTTCGATAGCAGGAAGCAGGGATGAAAGGTCGGGAGGGCGGGGAGAAGATATAAAAGTATTAAGCTTTCTATGCTGATACTGGAATTAAGAGTCCAGATGGGTGTGGGAGGAGTGAAAAAGAATACAGATATGCATGGGCAGAAAAAAGGAACAAGTAGGAGGAAATGAGAAGTGACTAAGTTAAAAGCAGTAAATTTGCTTATTTTCCCTAGTTTTCCTTTTGATAATACTATCCCTCTTATTTAATCCCGAAAATGTAAAGTTCATATACTTTCAGTAATAAAAAATACATAAAATCTGGTGTGATAGTGGAGTAGCAGTTGGGTCTATCGTCTCCAAAGTAGAGTGTAGGCCACAAACCTGTGTTCAAGTCTTGGGTTCGGGGGAAACAACTAGTGTGAACAACTAAATAATTAAATAAAATGCTTCTTCCTCCTCTCTCTCCCTGCCTGCCTGGCCTACTTGCCTTCATTCCTGCCTGCACATTTCCTTAAAAACCAAAAACAAGCAAAAAAACCCCAAAATTTTCTGCGTAGTCAGTTGCCATTTATTAAAGTCTCTAAAATGTCTCCAATCTAAGATCTTGAGAAATGTTTTCTAGAAAAAGATCCTTCATGGAGTAGCAGTCAGGTCCTCTACCTCCAGCAGAGTGCAGTCCACATATATCACAAGGACCTGAGTTCACTGAGGTGGCGCTGGCAGCAGGAATGAGTATAATCAAGATACACAAGTAGTATCTCTGCCTGCCTACTCACTTCATTCCTGCCTACACCTTAAAAACGAAACAAAACAAAAAATACCAACCTTTATAAACCAAAAAAGGATAAGAAATACAACACAACAGTTCATACATGATACATGGCTCTTTAAAAGTTACATATTTCAAGAAGACTAGTTAAATATAAAGCTATTATATACAATACCTGTCGGACAGAAGAGGAAAGTTTCTGGTTCTCCAAGATACTGATAAATTTCATTTGTGATGGAGACCTGAGCATGAGCAAAAGAACTAAATACCTCCTTGTCTGCTGCACACATGTTATGGTCAATATCATCAAAAAGCAAAGCAAAGGACCTGCACCCAAACTGAGAAACCTAGAAAACAAAAACAGAACAAGATACTTCTAGAAAACAAAAACAGAACAAGATACTTAACACCGCTCAGCTTAGATTAAAATTCCAAAAGTTTTAACTTTTTTTTCCATTTCCAGTCCCAGGTCTTGAACCCAGGTCCGAGGTTTTTATAGTCTGTGCCACCTGAGCCATAAAATTCAAAATATTAAGAGTGTATACCTAGCTGCACCCCTGTGGCTATGTACATAATCCTAACTAGGTCATGAATCAGAAAGAAAAAAGTAGAATTTAATCAAATAGGGACAAAATCTCCTAAAAGCTTACTTATGGTGGATGCCCTTCTGACGTAGATGTTAAGATGCTAATGTGGGCCACCTACAACCCAAGGACCTGGTTTGAGACCCCATGACAGGGAGAAAGACCAAAATTAACAAATACTAAATAGATGGAGATGTTTCTTCCTCTTCTTCCTACTTCTCCTTAAAAAAAAATTAAAAAGCTTACTTACGGAAATTTAACTACCATAATTTTTTACCAGCTATTTTAATGGCACAAAAATATAAACCTTTGCCTACAAAAAAAAAAAAAATTTTCTACTAAGATTTAATACAAAAATCAACAAACTTACTTTACTGAGATAAGCAATTTGACCTATCTGATATCTAACAGATAAAACCCTGTTTCTATAACCTGAGTCATCACAAATTCAGTTGAGTATCCAATAATATATGTAGTTTCTCAAAATACAATTCTGGATCACTTATCTCAGATTCACCTGGGTTTTTTGGACGATACCTCAGTATAGGTATCAGTATAGGAATCTCTAGGAATGAAATCCATTAGAGTAATAAGTATTATTTTAATCATCACTTCTAAGCATTCTTTTAAGGTAGCTCTTATGAAAACAGAAGTTGAAGAAGCACTGATACCTCCAATAAAATTTTCAACTTATAAAACATTCCTCTAGCAAATGCAATAAAGTGAAAAATATGTACAACAACTGTGCTCCCTGCCCTGCTGCAGTAGCAGTTGAGTCAGTCACTTCCAAAGGTGCACAGGTCACATACCCCTGAGTTCAAGTCCCAGGTGAAGGGGAAGACAATTGGTACCAACAAGTAAATAAAAAATTTAAAAAAACAAAACAACCCACCCCAGATCTAATTAAAAAAAAAAAAAGAACTAAAGTAAAATGCTCTGCCTGCCTGCCTACTCACTTTCACTCCCACCAGCTTCTTTCTTTAAAAAAAAAAAAAAAATTGCACAGAAACAAAGAAGTGTTAATTTGGTTTCCTTTAAATATCATAAAAGCAACTCAGAAAACTTTTAGTTACAATTACTGGTTCAGGGGAAAATAATTAAGAAGTAAGTTACCTGGTCCAGTTTGCGTTTCAATGTAGATACTTCCTTGGGGTTAGAAAAGGTAATATCCAATCCAGGTGAGATAGCATAAATGAACTCAATCTCATATTCCCGGGCAGCAGAGATGAGAGTCATAAGTTGCTCTGAAAGACAAAGTCTATGTTTTTAGAAAACTAAAAGAAGCTTCACCTTTCAAATGAAGTGGTCATTTCCTCCAATTCACAATAAGGCAAAAAAAAGTTCCTTAAATTTTATCCTGTGTGACAATAGGTCACATAAAATGGTACCAGCCTGATGTGACTTAATCACTTAAATCAAGACAGCATCCTCTTTGTCATTCTCAAAAAATTGAATTAAACATTAAATTTTACTGTACATATGCTATTTTTAGTTCCTATAGTAATTGAGTTTTTTGTTGTTTTTGCTCTCTGAACAATTAAAATTTCTAACATAAATCCATATAAACTACTTCCTAACATTCTTTTAGAAATATGGTTGTGACCACCTTAATGCTGATCCCTCAACTTTGTTATATATGGAAAAAATATTCATCATAAATTTAAGTCTGTAAAACGTGTTAGGTAATTTTCCTAAGTAAACTGAGATATTATTCCATACTACAGGATATATCTTTTTAAATAAACTTCAGTGGTTATCTTAAGCTAGTCATCTGTATATTGATTACTGAACCAGCACCACCAAAAAATAAAGTTCAAGACACATTTAAATTACATATAGTTGTAAACAACACTTGGAGATACGAAAAGTTTTCATTTCTTCTTCCTAATTCTGCCTTCAGTGACATGGATGGGCTCGATAACCAAGTATTGTGTTAGCTATACATGCATACCATTTATTCCAAATATGAAAATGTTTCCCCCTTACACTAAGTTCCCAAAGAAAAATACCTCCTGTCTAACTTAGCGGGAAGTTCTATAATGTACTGCCTTATTTCTGAATTTAACTAACTCAGATATGAATATACAGAGCAAGGATAGTTTGTGATGGGCTTTTCACTTCAGTACAGGCCTTGACTAAGGTGAGACCTTTATTTTAAATACAGTCCCAGTAAGAGTAATAAAATGGCCAATCCAAAGCCATACTTGGATCAGTAATACTACCACTACCTTACTTTATATTTTTACATGGATTGTTTGCATCAATTTTGTTTTTAAAAATTGCATAAAATATTATTTATCTTGATTACTGATTTATCTAAAGTCTTTTAAAAACCAAGGCACCCAAGGCAGGTGTCTTACTTGCCTTGTCTTAGGCTTAGGCCTGCTCCAGCACCTCTTTGTGCAGTGGTCCACTCTTCAGACCAAAGTAGAAAGTACGATCCGTGACCAAGTAACAGGTGGGATCAGATTGGCATACCAAAGAATCACACTATGGCTGTGCACTGTTTCAGCCTGCACTAACTTACACAGTTACCAGGTAGAAGGAAACTATCAACAAAGGAAAAAAAAATCTTACTCAACTCACAGGTGGAATGTGAACAGACAAAACAAAGTAACAGACGAAACAAAACCAACCCTTGGACACCTGCAATAGAACTGGGGTTACCAAAAGGAAATGAGGGGAAGGAGGGCAAGTGGTGGCAGTGCCCACTGGACAATGGTGAAAAACATTTGGTGATCTGGTGCAGGGCAGGGTGTGTTGTTACATATCTAAGGAATGGGGAAACTGCAGAACCTACCTATATGTTCATTTTAATCTGTAAAACAAAGTTACTGCAATAAAATTCTAAAAGAAAAAAATTCTTATGCAAATATATTTAAAATATAACTTCACAAATTCTGAATTTATGCATTAAAAAGAAAAAGATTACCAGCTTCTTCCACTGAATACATCTCTCGCCAAAACATCCTATGTTTGTAGTCATCTTTTGGGGCATATAAGTATGTATTCAATTCCCATTTCTGTAACCTTAAGGGAAAGAAAATTACATATGCATAAGCAGGCAACATGTATAGGCTTGAAATCTCAAATGTCTTTCTTTTCTTGGAGCATCCCAATCTCTGAGAAAGCTAAATAATCTGGGGCAGTAGCTTTTAACCTTTTCATAATGAGTGGAATGGTAGAAAATATTACAGGGGGGATAGATGAGTCTAAAACCTACTCACTTCCCCAGGAAAAGTTTGAGAACCACTAGCTTAGGTGAAGAATAGGTAAACGACCAAAGTAAAATAACATGTAACTGAGAAATCAAACTCCGTCAGGTCTATTTAATATTAATATTCCTTCAAACAAAAGGAAACGTTAAGAGTTTAAGACTCCCCTTTATATAAAATTTTACCTTCTAAAGAGTTCTTTCCTCTGTTCCATAACCCAAGGTCTTCCATAAAATCCTAGATTCAAAGAAGGCATGAAATTATTTTCAGGTCTTGAAATGTGGTAAACTGTTTATATCAAGAAAAGCAAGTTACCAAAAAAAAAAAAAAAGGATAAAATAACCTCAAATCTGAAGGATATTATTAAAACATTACAGCAGTGTGCCCCGGTGGTCTAGCAGTTTAAACCAGATCCAGTGCACATACAGCCCAAGGTCCCTGGTTCCAGACCTAGGGCCAGAGAAACCACCAAAGATGAACTAAATAAAGTGCTTCCTCCTCCCTCTCTTCCTGCCTGCCTACTAACCTTCATTCCTGCCTGCATCTTTCCTTTGAAAAAGAAAAAGAAAAACAAAACAAAAAAAACTTTAATTTAAAAAATAACAACAACAAATTATGGTAACATTAAACGTGGTGATATTATAACAAATTTTATTTTCTTTATGCTTAGGTAAATTTATACTATGATAATTTATTATTTGTACAATAGTTAAAAACAGCTAAGTCACATCTCTATTCACTGTCAAAAGGGCCATATATACTTCAAGCTAATGTTCTAAAGATTATGTTAATCTTATAATGTGAAAGGAAAAGTAATCGAAAACTGCTAATAATATTTACTACCTAGGAGAGGAGGTAAAACTGCTTTTACAGGGGAAAGGAATAATAAACAAGGTAGGCAAACTAACCAACCATGAACAGAATTAGAAAAAAACCTGGCCCTTTTTTTCCCTTTAAAATGTATTTATTTATTTATTTTAAAGGAAAGGCCCAGCAGGAATGAAGTCAAACAGGGCAGGAAAACAGAGGAGGACGAAGCATCTTTTTCTCATTTTTATTTAGTGTTCACACTGGTTGCTTCCCCCTTCAGAGGGGGAATTAACCTAACAGCTGCTCCACCAGGTGCCTGTAGGAATGAAGAGAGGAGAAAGCAGCACGCTGTTTTATTTTATTTAGTTGTTCATCTTGGTCGCTCCCCCCAGGCCTGGGTCACAAACTTGAGTCCTTGGGATGTATGTGGACTGTATCTGACAGCCTTATACTTAAGAGGTAATTTTTAACAATGAAACTGGCCCAAACAGGAAATTCTTAAGCAATCTCAATTCCAGAGCAAAGATTTAAACAATTGAAAATTCAAGAATGTGACTTGCTCCAGAGTGTCCCAGAAGGGGGCAAAACACTAGTAAAGCACACTTCAGGAAACGAAGCCGCACGCTGTTGACTTAGTGTTTTAAGCACCAGACTAGTGCTTGGGGCTCCCTAGTGTGTAAATCACAGCCCCACCAATAAACCTTATAACTTCCCCGATACCTTTATTTTTTACCTCAGACTGATTTGTCAACTGCGAAAGAGAAGGACATCTCAGGAATACCATGAAGATGGTTAAAATTGCCATTCTGACCACAAAACGCTCTTCACACAACGGAAGTCTATTTAAGAGACTGAGATTTCTGTATTAGATACCTATCTCTAGACAGGATACTACTCTGCACCACAAATAAGGACACTGACAGGCCAAAGAAAAATTCATTACATAACCCATGTATGAAACTAGCACTTTTTTTTAAAAAAAAGCAAAGTGCATCAAGAACTAAGGTGAGCAGGCCAGCAGGAAGAGAGGAGAAAGAAGCATTTTATTTTTATTTAGTTGTTCACACTGGTCATTCCCCACCACCACCCAGGACTCAAAAATCCAGAGGTATGTGGCTTGCTCTTTTGGAAGCGACTGACCCAACCACTGCTCCCCCAGGGTGTGACAGCACTTTCTATCTTGACAATTCAGTTACCCTCTTACAGGTGATTTTAAATATTAGGTAAACTTTACACAAGTCTTTATAGCTTTCCTGTATTAGTCTGTATTATAATTTTTCCTTTAAAGGCGTAGACATTAAACATCCCTTTAGAGTTGCTTCGGTATAAAAAGAAGAAAATTTCAAGTACCTAACTTTAACAGTTTTTTAAAGAGGAAGGGAGGCAGGTAGGACTGAAGGCAGCCAGGGCAAGAAGAAAGAAGTATTTTATTTATTTCCTTGGCTGTGAACCGAGACCCTTAGACAGTATGTGGAATGCGCCCCAGGTGCCAGCTTAATACCTGTGCCGCCGGGGCACACCTAACATTTTTGAATTATCAGAAAACCTAACTGCTCTTGAGAGTCAGGTCCGTGGTTCTGGTTAATTGGCACCATAAAGAAGCTGTGATGTTCTGCATGGTTTAAAACCAATAAAGGTTTGTGAGAGAATGGGGAAGCAAAGTAAACCCTGGCTTACCTTCAGTATTTCCTATTCTCATTCATTTTAGGAATGGTGCCAAGGTAGAAATACTAAATGAAAAGTGAAAAATCAAGTACTCAGTCACCAAGAAAATATACAAGGGAGTGGGAGGAGTGACGAGACAGCTCTATTCTCTAATTCTATTTCAAAACTATTTAGAAAAATTAACTTAAACCACAGTGAGCTTTTTCTCCATAATTAGTGATGTCACGAAGACGCAAATTTCCTTAGACTTAACTCTAGCTCTAAAATTTCCACATTGCTCAACCCTCTACCCCAAGATCTCTGATGACAAAATACAATTCCTTTTCTAGATTCTCCCTGCACTCAAACCCAATAACCACATCAATGCATGAGACAAAAAAGCAACGCTGTTTTCATACACATTTCACAGACTCCAATCAGATAGTTTTCTACTCAGATTCTTTAACTTTGTTGAACTTTCACTCCTCACTACTCGACTACAGTTGCAAATTAGTCCTTCTCTGATGCAAATATATCTAAAAGATCATATAGTCACCACCCCTCTTTCAAATGCACAGTCCACTTAAACTGATAACAATGGAAAAATTGAAGCTCTCAACCCAGAGAGCAGCCCTCTTTCCTTTCTCATATTTTTATAGACTAACATAAAATGTTACTCCATTTTTATACAGTACGCACATTAGAAAGCTAGGAAACCCGAGTCAGTCAAAATACCTCAGAAAACACAAATATATGCTGTAAAGGAGGAAAGAGCAATAATGCTAACTAATTCATGCTTCCAAATACTTGTCCGGTATATTCATCAACTGTGGTACAATCTGGTCACTTTCCCCAACGATCAAATAAGTATTATTCCTCTTAGATGAGAAGAGCATTTGCAATCAGTAAATGCAAACTCCGTGTCTTCACATACTGAGAACATACTAAAATCACAGTTCCATTCCTCAGGTGCCAAACTCCGCAGTTGGCAAACAGTAACTTTCTGGGCTGCCAGAAAAAAAACATTCTAAGCACAGAGGAATTTGTGAAAGTATAGGTCGACTGCTGGGTTCTTGCAGCACGTAAGTCCAATAAGCACGTCTGGGGGTTGATTTTCTTCCAAAGGGTGGGGACGGCAGCAACAAACACATTCTCCCCTTGAACACAGACCACTCCAGAAAATTAAACCCTGAAGTACAAAGCTGTGCAACTCAGAAGGCCTAACACTAGGCTCCTTCCCCCACTTCCGCAGGAGCGCGCCCGGCTCCCGCCCCAGGCGGGTGGGGTCGGGAGAGTCCGGAGCCGGAGGGGAAACTTGACGCCCCGCACCCACAGGACTAGGGCCCAGCCCACCACCTCGCCCTCGCCCCCCCACCCACGTTCCTGCTGGGTCGAATTTCAGACCCAAGTGAGTACAAATCTTTAAAAGCCCCCTACTCCCCCGCCCCCCACCTTCCCGCGGAGAGAATGTGGGTGCCGGGGTGGGCGGAAGGACGGCGCCCCCGCCACGGCCGCGCCGCGGCGCTCACCTTCCACCACGCCGCACAGGAACCTCCGCGCCCCTCCAGCTGCCCCGGCCGCCGCTGCTGCCCCGGCGCCCGCCGGGCTCTCTTCTCCAGGAGCCGGAGCCGCCGGCGGCTCCAGCGATGGCCCCGCGGAGGCCGCAGGGTTGGCATTGAGCTCGCTCTCCCGCTCCTCCAGCGCCGCCTGGCTCTCCTTCTGCACCATCCTCCTGCCCACGGCCGCCGCCACCTCTGCGGGTCCTCGTCGGTCTCCGTTCGTTGGGCCGCCGGCCCGGAGCCCTAGAGAGGGCCTCGGCTCCTCGCGCGTGCCCCTCCGGCTCCCGCCCCGGCCCTTCCTCCTCTGCCCTTCCCCCTCCCTCTCCGCAGGGACCCGAATGCCCGGATGAGAAGGGCGGCGGCACCGGCTCGAGCCCTTTGTCAGCCGCTGCCTCCGCCTAAGCTGGGGGACCGGGATCCCAACTGGAGCGTGAGCCCGCGACCTCTCGCTCCCTGGAACTAGGTGGCCGAGGCTCCTTTTCTCCGTCTCGGCCTCTGCTGCCCTCCCTGGAATTCTAGCCCTTCCGCTGTTTATCCCCTAAAGCTTCTAAGGTCTCCTCTGCCGCTGCCGCCCGCTTCCTGTTTATCCGCACTGCGCCTGCGCTGGAGACCGGCTCAGACCGGTCCCCTCCGCCCGCGGCCCCTCCTCAGTGGGCCAGCCCACTGAGCTTCATTTGGTGGGGGTAATAGAACGGAAGGGACGCGAAAAGCGGAGGGTAGTGGAGGAAACGGAATGTACCATGTATCCGCGTTACCTCCGGGCCGTGCGTAGCGCCCTGGAACGGACCATTGCCCCACCCGAGGAAGGGGAAGGCGGGAGGAGGCTGCAGCTGGTTGGGGCAGCGGGGAGAAGGGAGGGGGAAGAGAGGGGGAAGAGAGGTGTTTACTCTCTCAATGCGCAGGCGCAAAAGGGAATCCTCTAGTTCTTAAAGAGATAGGAAGGAACTGACCTACTTTCAGCTGAGATTCTTCTACTAGGTTGGTTCATTGCATCAGCTTGGCCCTGGGCGCGGTTGTAGGACAACGACACTCCCAGGAGCTCGGTTCAGCTCTCTGCCTTGAATCTTTTTCCCCTACCCCCCCCAGCTTGGCGGTAACCCCCTTTTAAAATTAAGTCATTCGTTCAGTCCTTTATTCAGCTGACACCTACCGAGCTTGTCTGCGCGGGGCTCTCGGGCCACTAAGAGCTCACAGTGTAGTGGGGGAGACAAACACACAGGCTCCTCCACAAGGTGTACCCGTAAGTGCGGGGCTCAGAGGAGGAGCAGACTTAATCCGCCTTTGGGAAGAGGTTGCAGCCAATGGCTTCGCTTTTGCACAGACTCGTAAAGGATGAGTAGAGTGAGAAACGGAAGAGAGCGCTCGAGATGAGCAGAACTGAGTCAAAAGGGAGGGAGGGATGAAAAGGTTTCTTTGGGAATGGGGAGGATGAAGCGTGTCGGAGAGCGGTGAGCTTCAGCACAAACACTTCCTTGGGGAACCCGTCCCTGGGCCTTAGATGGGCTTGGGTCCCGTTGCTGTGTCTTCTCAGGGCTCCCTGTAGTCCTCTCAAAATACACTTTACATTTATGTGTTGAAAGCTCTGTGTTAGCTTCGGAAGTACAAATGTGAACTGAGTATGTCAGTCTCATTCTGATTATTAACTTAGTATTGCCCGTTTTACATTTCAGTCTCGTAGTCAACGCCAATAGTCAACTCCAGTAGTCAACTCCAGCGGCAGCTCAGCTTGTAACTCCAGGGTCTTGTGTTCTCCTTTTCAGTCCTGGAGTCTTGAGATGGGGTTTAGGATCAGACATTTTTCTTCCCGGACCTCCTGTGATGACAGCTGGGGCCATAAGCAGCTTCACTGGATACTGTACATTTTTAGGGCTGTCTTTCAGGCTGACCCCAGTCCTTAGTTTCAGGACATTTTTCTCTTTGCCTCATGCCTCTCTGCACCTGTGGCCCAGGCAAGATCTACCTTCCATATCTGGACCTCTCAAGTTTGAAGGACACTTCTTACCATACAGTTGTCATACCCTTTATGGTAGTACTGCTGCACACACACACCCAGCATCTACCACAGGACCCAGAGCTTAGTAGGCCTATGATAAATATTTGTGGGATGAATGAGCTAGGTCTCTGTTCTTACATTCCTGTAAGGAGAAACAGAAAGCAACAAAATCTGTGCATACACAGGAACCATTTGTGATCAGTGCTATGGAGGGGAAAATCGAGAGGTGGTGAAGAGTAATCACAGCAAGGAGGGGCTAATTTAGATGGAAAAATAAGTACATGACTGATGATAGAGGTGTGTATGGGGAAAAGCTGTAGAGACAGATGGTCCACCTTGGTGGTAAAATTAATGATTAAAGGGGGTAGAGGGAGAGAAAGAAATGGAGATTGAGCAGCTAGGTAGATGGTATCATTTACTGAGATGGGGAAGTTTGGGAAAGCATGAATTTAAGCTCCACTTTGAACTTATTAAGTTTGATCATTATAGGTTACATGTAAATATATCAAAAAGGCAATTGGATATATGGGTCTTGAAGCTCAGAGGAAAATTCTGGGATCTCAGCTGAAGAGTCCTCTGCACATAGATGATGTTTAATTCTATGGGGTTAAATGTGACTTTGAGAAGAAACTCGCCTCTGAATTATGGGACTCAGCATGTAGAATTCCACTTGTAAACGATGAGTTATGCAAGGGTAAGCTGAGAAAGAATGACCAGAGTTAGGAGGAAAACTGAGAGTAATAAATACTGGATGGCAAGAAAGTAGAATGTGTTAAGATGGTGCAGATAACACATTCCCAGTCTAACCAAGGGGCCAGAAAAAATGGTCAGAATGCCAACCTGCTGTTTTTTTCTGGATTGCATTTGTGTATTCAGACTCTTGGGGGTACTTCTCACCTCACTAACAATTCCCAGCTTCAGACTTCAGTGGCCCTTAAATTCAAATCTTCTCTAAAAAAAAAAAAAAAACTTTCCATATCTAACCCAGTTATACATACACACACCATGCTCATCCATCTAATCATATACTCATAAAATTATTGGGTGCTGATTATGTGCCAGGTCATGCACATGGCAAAGGGAAAAAAAATAGTTAAGCCATTTATGGGGCCTTCAGGTGCTTATAATGAGTCAAAGACAATCATTCAAAAAAATATGGTTACAAACTGAGGAGTGCCGTGAAGAAAGCACACAGGGTCCCATGAGAACTGGTCATAGAATCACTTTACTTAGATTACGCATGACATGCACAGTATCCATCCACACGCACACCTCTGCCGTGGCCCAGCTCCACCCTCAGCAAAGGCGAGGGCTAGTTTTCATCTTCCTGTAAACTCATGGGGTGACCTTGAGTAAATCTCTCCTCTTTTACCTTTTTCCTGTTCTGCGCAGTGGAAGGTTGAGTGGTAGATTAGATCACAGGTTCTTTATTTAGGGCCAAGGATGGACTTCAGGAATACAAAAACGTATGTAAACATATGCATTTTATTTTTCTGTATGGTAGGCCTACAACTTTCACCATGTCCTTCAGAGGGGTTGAGACCTGAATTTTTCAGCCTAAGCAGCAGATGGCTGTGTGATGATATAAGCAGGAACACAGAGGACAGGTGATGAAATCTAGAAGGAACTTTGTGTTTCCTGGACACTGTACCCCTCCCTTGACCCTGTCAATGTGTACGACAGTAGAAGAGAAGCCTGTCCCCTTTCTGTAGATGGTAAAGTTAGTTCACTACAGAACGGTGCCCCTAGAGAAAGAACAGGAAAAACCTACTATTGGCATCCCCCAGAGAAAATCCGTTACCTGCTCTGGGCCCACTGTCCCCGACCCCATCATTCCTGCCTAGAGTATGAACACAAATATATGTCCATACCAGAAGCAACTCTGGGATGCTGAAACAAAATGACTTTCAGGAGAAATGAGAGGGAATTCTCCCTTCAAAGTACACAGCTTTGAAATTAGCGAAGAAGTCTGGAAATTAGGGATTCTTGAGCCCTCCTGTAAGGCCAGCTGGCAGAAGCACTCTTTTGGCTCAGTCTTCAGGTCATGAACAATCTGTCCACTTGGGATATAGGACCAGTATTTATGTGTGGTCTTCTCTGAGGTCAGGTGGCTTTTCAATCTTTCCAGAACCTGTGTCTTGGTCTTCGGCCAAAGAATGGCCATACTGTGGGAAAGACAAAAAAGCAGAGACAACAGCCCATGCATAGCCATTGTGTTTTTATTGGATCTGGTGTCTTTCTTATTTTACAAAATATACAGA
This sequence comes from Solenodon paradoxus, assembly GCA_004363575.1. Lineage (NCBI taxonomy): Eukaryota > Metazoa > Chordata > Mammalia > Eulipotyphla > Solenodontidae > Solenodon > Solenodon paradoxus. Next base: position 150,056 of record RJWH01001570.1, read on the forward strand.
AAAGCCAAAAATGCAAAGCAGTCAACAGTGTTCTTATGGGGAAGGGGGCCCCCTGGGGGCCCTTCCTCTTAGATCCTGGCTGACTGGGAGGGTGAGCTAAATGGGACAAGCAGGTACACAGGGTGGCAGCATGGCAGGGGTGCTGAAATGAGGTGTGTGGGACCTAGGTCTGATGGTCCCTGCCTTCTAGGTGTGCTCAGAGGCATCTCTGGGTAGGCTGAATAGAGCAAGAGGAGACCCAAGGTGGATTGGTTATATGGGGGATTGGAATCGAGCCTGGGTGATCAGAGTTTCTAAGGAATGCCCCTGTACTGGGTTCAGATGCTAGGTCTGCCTTTCTTCTAAGGTACCCACAGGATCGTCCCTTACTCACTCCATGCCTCTAGGTCTAAAGAAAATGGCAAATGAAAACTAAATTGTGGCCATCAGGGAGGATAGGCTACAATTTTGGCAGGTGTCAGCCAGGACTTCACTCATCCCCTGATGTCGCCATCACAATCCAAACAGGAAGGAAGAAGAGGAAAGAATTAGGCTCCCACTGTATCTTGGGATACTGAGGAGGGTATAGAAAGTGTCTGTGGTGTTTCTAAGAAGACTAGGTCTTCTGAAGACCCTGGGAACTCCTGTTCTGATGGCTCGGGTGATAGACTTATGGAACCGGCACGCCCCAGCTCACTGACAGTCTCCAGGCTTTTCTGCTCTATCCCCCAGTGACCTTCTAGGACCCAGCCACTGGTTCAGGTCCAAGATTGCTCCATCTACATTCTGTTCCCCTCCTACAGGAATCTCAAAGGCTGGTTCAGAAGGCCAGCCAGTGGCAAGAACAGATCATCCTCTCTGAGAAGGGTGTCTTAAGAGGAAATGTGTATGAGATCAGGGCTGGGGAAAGCACCATAGCAGGAGACAATTTGTCAGTTGTTTCTAGAGTGGGGACTGGAAGTGGGTAATCAATTCCTGTATCAGGGGTACCTTCGGCACTGTCAGGTAGAAAGGAGACAGGAGTTGGGGACACCTTGCAGATGTACCCTGCCCACTCCTTGCCCCTTGAGCTCCAGCAATGTAGACCACCGAATCCCCAGGCTCCTGGATTCCTACAACCCCCAGGGCAGGGCTGGGATGACCTGGAAAGAGAAGGGTGAAGTCCACCTGGACTAGAGCTAGAGCATGACCCCCCCCAGCACAACTGATCCCCTGTCTTGGGGAGCTAGATGACATTGTCAAAGAGCTGCATGGACCTCATGATATTCTCATCCTGTAGCCATGGTGGCAGCAGCAGATTGGAGAGAGAGAAGAGGAAAAAAATTAAAAGCTTGTCAGAGGCAGGAAGAGGAACACTGAGTCAGAATTAGGGGTCTTTAGAACTAGAGAGGAAGGAGACACCCAGAGAGACCTGAAGTGGGGCAGGGACAGGCCGACTGGAGTTGTGAAGGAGCGGGACTAGGGTGTGGAGGTGAGTTAGCAAGGCAGTACTCTGTCCAGTGGAGAGTCATAAATCTCCATTAGTGGAGATTCGTAAATCACTGAATCTGGCCCTGAGTCCAGAGCAGAGAAATGTGGAGGGCAGGGGTCTATACCTTTTGACAAGACTCAATGAATTCCTCAATAGTCACCACACCATCCTTGTTCCTGTCCATCTTCTGCAAAAAGGTAATCAGGTAGGAAGAACAGGAGGGGTGGCAGGAGAGAGGCAGGTAGAACTCAGTTAAGTTCCCCATGGGACCCTGCCTCCTTCCTTCACTCCAGGACCCTCCAGCCTACCCAGTCCCAGGCACCTGGAAGAAGCTCTCCACATGTTCCCGTGGGGCCTCCTCCCGGAGCGCAGGATACGTATACTTGCCCATCATGTCATAGATAGACTTCATGATATCGAGCATTTCCTGTTAGGTGGAGAGACAAGAGCCTCCTGAGCCTCTAGTCTCCAACCAGGAGCCAAGGGCAGACCTCACTCCTGGCTGTGGTGCATTCGTAGGTCATAGTTCCCTCCAGTGGACCCCTTGCACGCCCCCCTCCACAGAGCCCCTCCAGCTCTCCAGTTACCCCACACCTCCTTGGTGATGCAGCCATCCTTGTTGAGGTCATACAGGTTGAAGGCCCAGTTCAGCCTGTCATCTATGGTTCCCCGAAGAATCACCGACAAACCAGCCACAAAGTCCTGGAAAGGAGGCAGGGGATAACTGTGTCTGCAGAGACTCCTCACCCAAGCACGTCTCTGGGTTCGGAGTCTAGATCCTGGCCGTAGAGCCCCAAGAAACAGGCCTCCCTAGGCCACCTTCTCCTGCTCACCTCAAAATTGACAGAGCCGTCATGATTAGTGTCAAAGGCATTGAAGAGAAAAGTGGCATATGTGCTGGAGTCTGTAGGAGAAGTAGGAGAAGTAAGTTTGGCTTCCAGACAAGACAGGACTTCATGCCCACATGGGATTCTCCAAACCCCTCTTACCACTTGGCATTCCCTACCCCTCCAGAACCCCTCTCTCCCACCCAGCCAGGGAAGACAGCTGCTTCCTCTGGGCCTAGACCCCTCACCTCCTTGAGGAAAGAACTGGGAGTAAATTTGCTTGAAGTTCTCCTCATTGACAATGCCACTGGGACATTCCTAGAGGGAAGGGAGGATCTGTCTGAGGTCAGAAACAAAACCTCCTTCCACTCCATGCCCTCCATGCCCAGAAACTCCCAGAGAAAGAGAAACTCTTCATGACTTGGAGAGGGTTCATCTAAGGGGAAGACTTCTCCCCAGTGCATACAAACACCGGGAACTCACCAGCCGGCCTACAAACTGCTCCCTTCCAAACCAGCTTGCAGCAGAATCTGTCGCTGCAAGTTAGGCCTGTGGGGGGGGGAAGGGGACTCTTCCTCCCAGCTCCGCCTCCCACTTGGACCAAACCCTGGCAGCCTTTCTTTCTGAAGTCCTGGACAGGCCCCGGCCCACCCAGTCTGGCTTCGAGGGGCACTCACATTCTTGAAGCCCCTGTATAGGACCTGCAGCTCCTTGCGGGTGAACTTGGTTTGTTCCTGCAGCTGCTCCAGACCCTCGGGTCGGTGACACACCGTGGACAGTTCAAACTCATCCTCCACGCTGTCTGCGGGGAGGCGGGTGCGGGGGATGGCGGTGGTGGGTGGGAACAGCCTCTCCTCAGGCCCAGCCCCAACGTCTTCTCTTCAAAACCAACCCATCCATCTCCCCCCATCTCCCCATCCATCCCCTTCATCTCCGACTCTGGAGATCAGCCTGTCAGTTCTCTGGACCCCATTCAAGGACATCAGGGAAGAAGAGAAGATGCTGGTCAGCTTGGAGGTAGGTCTGTCAGCGGACCCGGCCCCCAGAGACTGAGGTCCAAATCGGTGTTGGCCCCTGGGCCCTTGATCCCTGGTTGGAGAGGAAGGCCCTCAGCCCTATCTTCGTTCCAGAAAAGTAAGGATAGGAAAAGCGGGTTCCGGAAAGAGCGTCTGTGGGTCCAGTCTCCAGCCTTCAGGCTCCAGCAACTCAGACCCCACCAAAACCCGGCCTTGCCCCGCCCAGATTCTCCCCTCCAGCCAAACCCCGCCTATCCCAGCCATGCGGAGCCATGCCCCACCCAGCGACAGCCGAGCCCCATCCAGACCCCGCCCCCGCTCGGTCAGCCTCAGTTACGGCCCCGCCCCTCACCCCCACCCCAGCAACCAATCCCCAGGCAAGTGCCCCACCCCCGCACGCCCGAAGCCCCGCCCCCGCCCCCCAGGAGAGTAAGTCACCTGGGTCCAGCGGGCGGGGTCTGTGGGGGCGGAGGGAGGCTGGGGCGGCTAATGCTGAAGGGAGCGAACTGTCACCGAGAAAGCGGAAGACCCCGCCCCCGCCAAATGCAAGCACACACTTCGTCCCTCACACAGCAAATCTCAGAGCGCGTGTCATAACGCACACACCCCAGTCCCGCGACCAAAGGCACCCGTAACGCACAAGCAGACACACACGAAAGGGACCCCAGGCACACGAGCTTGCGGGACTCCTGTTCTACTTCCCAATCTACTCCCGTGTAGGATCCAGCAGAATCAATCACAACGACATGCTCAGTCACTACAAAACGGGCCTTTAGAGCTTGCGTAATGCAGTACGATCTTACGAGGGAGGCAAGACCCAATCAAGGAAACGACCTAGAGACAAGCGAGGTCTCTCAACTGGGACCCGGCTGAGACTAGAAAACCTAAGCGCCCTGGCATCTGGAGGGAGTAAGCCCCATCTACACACCCGCATCCACAAGCACAGGCAACACACATCTCCAAGCCCCAAACACATCCAGGGGCGGGGCGGGGCGGGGCGGGCGGCGGCCCATGTCGCTGGTGCTACCCCAGTGAGGCACGCACAGACCCTCACAGCCTCCAGACAGCGCCCCCGCCGCCCCGCACACCTCACAGCCGGGACACACAGGCCACGCCCAACACCCGGATCCAGCCCCCTCACCGGAGACGCCCCCAAATTGGACACGCCCACAGTTTGGCGCCCTCCAGGCCACCCCTTCACAGACAGCCGGGCCGTCAGTGCCACCACCCCCCACAACGGTCACGCTGACTCGCACTCAGGCTCACTCCAGTCACACGGGCCACACTCACACTACGCGGCCCCGCCCCCGGAGGCACAGGAGAGGCACTTGCTTTCACTGACTGAGGGCAGGGCCTGGGGCCCGCAGCAAGGCAGCAGCTTGAGGAACCGCTGCTTCAGAGCTTTTTTAGTGGGCCCTGGAGGGTGGCCTGGGAAGAGAGAAGATCCCAGGAGGGCACATTAACCCCCACTGTCCCTCCATTCCCTGCCCCGCCCTTAGTCACAAATCAATCCCGCCAGGGTGAGGGTTAGGGGAGAACTGGGGGGTCGTGGTGGCTGGGGCCCATGTTAGGGAAGCCCTTTACAGGCCTGGAAAATCCACCAAGACTGCTGGGCACCGTGTATAATAGGACGCAGAGGGGACAGTAGCCACGGGGGAGGTGGCACTGTTCCTGGTATTACGGCTAGGAACTCAGGGTGATGTCCAGCCCAAGGTAGGAACACCATACACGCACACACACGCACACACATGCACAACACATACAGTGACAGGCATGAATGATAATGACAAAGTACAGAGGGATGGATGCCATGCAGTGACAGCTCGATACCCAGGAACTCACTCATACCTCATGGCCTAACAAGCAGGCCCCAACACCTGCACACACACAGACCGAGGACTCCTCAGCACAAACAACCAGACGTGAGCCAGACCTGGAGAAGCATGATGCGCATACGGAGACCCACAGCATGATTAAACCACAGAAGAATAACCCTGGACATCATGACATGGTGTGTTAAGGGCACTATACCAATTACAACTGACTTTATAACATTTTGACATATTAAGGTCACCAAGAGGAATACCCACACTGGGTCCTACATGCTCATGGCACCCAGATGCTTAAGGCTGTACCTGTGCACACAAAACCCACCTTTCTTTCCTATGACATGTAAGCTTCCTTGTAAAGGAAAGGTGGAGGCAGGAATAAAGGTAAGCAGGCAGGCAGAAGAACCACGTCAGTCATTTTGATATAGTTGTACATATTGCCTGCTTGCCTGGCCCCAGGTCTGGAACCAGGGACCTTCAGATGTCTGTGGACCGCATCCAGTTTAACCCACTATGGCACCAGGGCACACTTCACCTGTAATTCTGAATTCTAGAATCTTCCTGCCAGAGGAATAGAGTTCTTCATCAGCTAACCCATCCACCCTGAAAGTGTGGCCCTTTCCAGTATGGATTGTTCGTTATCTTTTAAATGATGGAAAACAGAGACGAAAGGTCCTGGAGATGAGTACTTCAGTATAATGGGGGCTATCCAGAGCCCACTGAAGCCAGTTCATCTCCCTTGCCCTTATTAATACATGTCTGCTACAGTTCTAATTGCATCCTAAGGAGACCCTCTGACATTCCTGGGTGGTGGTAGTGGTATGTGTGTATATATCTCCTGGCTGCTCCCACCTTCAGACTCCGGGGCGAGACCTGCTACGCTGGCTGAAGTTGGCTGCAGTTCATTTCTAGGTGGCGCCCAACTTCCGGGTTTGTAAATTACTCTCACACTTAGCTCCATGCAGGCCCCTCCCTCCCAAGCCAGGCTCCGCCCTCAATACCAGGCTAGTTCCCCGGGAAGTAACTGACTTAAGTTACTGGTTCCTCCTCCCCTTCCCGCAGGAGCTGGGGAGAGGTGGGAGGGAGGTGGCGGGCCTGGTGAGGGATCGATGGTGGCCTGGCCACCCGCCCAGAGCTCCATTAGCCTGGACTTTGGTTTCCCAAAGCCCGACTGTGCCTGGGGCCTCCGCTGGTATAGTTGCCACTGAACTGGGGGTGGCTCCCCAACTCTACCAACCTACCCTCTGCACACATCCCCTGGACCCCAACCTTTTCCAGGGTGGTTATAGTAGGCTCCTCTGAAGGTGGCTCCTCCCCCAAGCTTACAGGATTCCCGGGTTTACTGGATGAACCCTTTTCCTACAAATAGTGTAAAGGGGATGGCAAGGTAAGAGCCCATCTTTTAGGGACTGCATGAAAACAAGTTTAGTAAATGCAACGGAGGATGCTGTGCAGGGTTAGAGGCTTTGTGCCCTTACTGGGCCACAGATTAGGCAATTCATGGACCTTCCTTTTGTCCCCATTCTCCTTCACATCTTTTCAGTTCTCCAGGGGTCTCCCGTGAAGCCCTCCTATCATAGTTCCTGCCTATTTTCTTATCCTGAGGAACAGCCATGCCATGGAGCTGCACGCTTCTTTGTGTGAAGTGGGAGAGGCCAAAATTCTCTTGCGATGGCAGAGCATGCCTCCCTCTCTGCTTCCAATATCACTCTCCCCACTTGCCTTGGCAGGTGGGGTGGAAAACTGATTTCCTACCTCTAGGTCTAGGCTCTGGAGCCCAATCTGCCTTGGAATTCTGGGAGGAACTGGAAGAGGTAAGGGGGCTTGGAAAGCAGGGTCTCTGATCTGCTCTCTCCTGCCAGATTTGTTCCGTAATTTCTCATTCACCATGTCCCACTCCTGTGTCTCCAGAGCCCACACCGTTCCAGGCTGTGGGTATGGAGCCGGAATAGCTTTAGGCATCTCTGGGAATAGCCAGACACACAATCGGATCCCCAAAGAGCCTTGACTATCCACCCTGTCCCCCTGAGGCACAGTCATAGTCACCACTCATAAAACCACACGCAGTCACTCTGACACATGTAATCACATACCTGTCGCACACACAGGCTCTTACAGTCACATACTTTGTCCTTTCTTACACACACGGAGTCACGCCCCCTCTATCTCTCACATGCTTGAGTCCACACACACTCCACAACCTCCACCTGCCAGGATGAAGAGAGTCACACACATCTTCAGAGCCCTTAATCGGACCCGGGCCCCAGAAGGACTAACCAGAAGTCAGGACCCCTGGAACCTTCTCTTTGCCAGAAACCCAGCCGTCTCCAGCCTCTCCTCATTCCCGCAGGCCTCCATGGCCCCTCTCTACACTTATCACCCCCAAACACCACCCTCTAAACCTGTCTCCACCTCAGATGTTTAGCACCCTGGACCCTCCTCTCCCCCAGATGTCCCTCTCCCAGATGTCCTGTTCCCCAAGCACCCCTCACCTCTTTCAGTTCCCGTCACTAACCTGCTTACCCCTGTCCCCCCTCATAAAAGAAAAGTAATCGGCTCCACACGCTGCAGCCAGCAGCCCAGACACCTGCGTTACCTTCCAAGGAGACAGGTTCAAAGAGGCCAAACTGCTCCAGGACCTTGACAAACAGAGCGAGGACCACGAGCACCGCGATCATCTCTAGCCCATCCAGGTTCATGGTGGTCCTGGGGCATGGCCCCCACCCATGAGGCTCCGACCAGCCAGCTGCCCTCCTCACACCATCTCCCCCTCAGGCTCCTGAGCCTGAGTCCACAGCCTGCAGCCTCCCTCCCCCTCTCCCTCTCTGGATCTCCTCCCTCCCCTCCCTCCCCCGTCTCTGCCTCTGCCCCACAACCTACCAGCCACAACCTCCTAGCCACAGCCTCTTCCTCTTCCCAGGGCCACCTCAGCCTCTGCTGGCACCTCCTCAAGAGCCTGGGGACAGCCAGGCCAGGGGAGGGAGGCAGTGACCTGCCTCTGTCCTGACACCTTCCCTCAGATACCCTGTCTTACACTTTGCCAGAGGAGGGGGCGCCAGGAGGGGCTGTGCTCAGGAAGAAGACAGGGAAGGGCAGAGTGCGTGCGTGTGTAATTCTGATTTGCATGTGTGCAAATAACATGTATAATCAGGATATGTGATGTGTCTGTTTTCCTGTGTGTGTATCCCTGAGTTTGTCTGTACTGAGAGTATATGTGTCTCCTCCTAGGTTTGCATGATTTTTTGAAACTGCCATTAGGTGTCTTGTATACATATGGGTGTGTGACCTGAGTGTCTGAAGCGTGTGTGTCTGTGTGTGGGAATGCGCTGGAGGATTTCCGAGGGGCGTGGGGTGTGAGTGTCTGTGTTTCAGGCAGGCGGTGGGGCCTGGGTCTGATGACAGGTGCCATGGATATGTCCTAGAAGAAGGAGTCCCAGTCTGTGGTTGTGTAACTGTATCTGCATAGAATGTATGAGACTCTAAGGGGAAGAAGGCAGTGACCTCTCCCATCAGGAGGACACCATCAATATTGATCGTGGTTGCCATGGAGACCGTGAGGCAGGAAGCACTCTCTTTCCACAGGCCCCGACGACGGGGAAACTGAGATCCAGTGGAGAGGATTAGGTCCAATAGCCTGAGCAGGGAAAAGGCCACTTAGCCCTATCCTGATCCCCTGGGGAGGGGACTTACTGCAGCAGCCTTTGGAACCAAGAGACTCCAGTTCCCTGGGAGAGGGACAAACGCTCTTCTCCTGGCTGGGGCCTCACCTGGGAGCTGCCACAGCCCTGCCTGCTCCTGGGGAGCCACAACCCAGCCAGCTGAGGGAGAAGGCTGGGCGGGGAAACTGAGCCCTACTCCTGCCCCGTGGAGCTCTCTGGAGCCCCTTCTCCTTCTTTCCTGTTCCTTCCTGGGGCTGGTGGGGCGTGAGTGTGTGTGAGCGTGCACGTGCACTCAGGGGAGGCGGAGGGCTCTGGCAGCCAGCGAGCAGAAGACACGGCCTTGGAGTCACTGATGTGGCTAACGGTGCTTTGTGAGAGAACGTGCTATGTGCTTACATGCATCATCATACTGAATTTTCCCAAAAAACCTATGAAGGAGGTATCATTACCCACCTATTATACGTGGTGAAGCTAAAACTAAAGCAAAAGGAGGCTCTTCAAATCTCAAGATCAGGGTCAGAGCCCAGCTGAAACTAGTCTGACTCTGACCTTTTGCTCTCAACCACCACACTACACCGACTTTCTTCTTAGCTTGCCTACCCAAGAGGCCCAGTTCAGGGGGCTGGATCTCCCAGGGCACCTCCCCCTTTGTCAGCTCTGTGATGAGTCTGTTTCAACCCCAACTGCACCTGGGAAGGGCTCAGGGTGGGGTTGGCCCTGCCTGCTCCATTTGATGTTCAGGATCTGTGAGTGTCAGGTGTTCATCTCACATCTTGTCTTGCCTTCTCTTTCCCACCCACCCCCAACATGGTGGGAAGAAGTGGAAACGAGGAAGGAAAGGAGGGTGTACCTCAGGGAGGCTTGAGTATCTGCTGCCCACCTCACAACATCCCAGGAAAAAGTCAATTCTGCTTTCTCAAACCTTAGAGGGTACAGATTCACAGCTCTCCCTATCACTGTCCAAACTCCACATGCTCCGCTCATCAACAGATCTCTTTTCAGTCACTTTGGCCTCACACTGTCCCCCAAACACGCCCAAATCATGTGATCCGTGACTGCTCCTGCTGTTTCCTCAGCCTGGAATGCTTCTCCTTCAGAGGCAGCTTACATTCCTCTCCCTTCAAAGCCTCCATTTCTCTGAGGTCTCCCAGCTACCCGAGTTTCTCCTGAATTCAGGGTTCAGCCCTCAAAGCTCAGCACGCTCCTCTGTCATTATCAGCAGGAACAGTGAAAAGGAGGCTGCTAGCAGCATGGGGCAGAATGCCAGACTCGAGTTCAAACCCCCACTCTGCCCCCTGCACCTAATTGGGCAAGGTCTTACCCTCTGTGTGCCATGGTTTCCCACTCATGTGGCTGCTGGGAGGAACTGGGAGGAATAAGTGAAGTTGTCCCAACTCTTGGGAAGTTGTCAGAAAACGTCCTGGCAGGTGCACCGCAGTGGCTCAAGCACTGAGCCGGGGCTGGGGTGTAGACTATTGACGCCCAAGGACTCAGACTGGTAACAACCATAATTAAGCAAATAAATAAAAACTGCTTCCCCTTCCTCCTCTTCTTTCCTTCCCTCCTTAAAGATGCTTCTTCCTGGCTCAGGGGTCTGAGACATCGGCGTGTGAGCCACAAACAGCCCATGGACCTGGGTTCAAGACCCAGGGCCGGGGTGAAAAAATGAGAATGAACAACTATATACATACAGATGTTTCCTCTCCCTCTCCCTTCCTTAAATGCTGCTTTCCTCTTCATCCTCTCTAAAAAAGTAAAAATAAAAATGCTTCTTCCAGCGCATCCTGGGGGTTCAGGTATAGCCCAGGGACCAGGGTTCTCAGATACCCAGGGAAGGAAGGAGGGCACTAAAATGAACAAGTAGATAAATAAAATGCTGCTTCCTCCTCTTTCTGCCTTCTTGCCTACTGCCTGCCTGTTTTCATTCCTGCCTGACTTTCTTTATCTTAAATAAAAAATGCTTCCTCCTCCTTTCCCTTCTTTCTTAAAAAAAATAAAGAGAAAGTGCTGGCAGAGTAACTGCTGATGTGTTTGCTCCACTTGTACCCCTCCCCCACACTCCTGCAGCTCTACAACTCACGAAGCATTTCCACAGTGTCACCTAGGTGGCTTTTCAGGACAATCCGAGAAGGTAGGCAGAGTCAATGATTTGCATCCATTTCTCTGATGAAGTAAGAGAGGCTCACAGAAATAAAGGGCTCTGCTCAAAATCACCTACCTATGAGGAGACAATGCAGATTTGGACCCAGTTCTGCATCAGTCCTGTTTCATCATCTAGATTTCAAGTTCCTAGAGGGCAAATAGAGTAAAAACTCCAATCTATAATTTTTTTTTTTTAATGATAGCTTTTTGTTGTTAAAAATGCAGCAGGCAGGAAGAGAGAGCATGAAGAAGCACTTTATTTTATCTAGTTGTTCATTTTGGTGGCTCCCCCCAAAGCCCCACCCCTGCCCCCAGCCACTGGGGGTGAGCCTGGGTCCTTGATATGCATGTGGACTGTGCTCAGTTGGAGGTGGCAGACTCAAGTGATTCAATGCTACACCACCAAGGTATACCTCAATCTATAAAGACTGAAGGCCAGGAGTGTCTGGTGGCTCAGGGGTTATGCCCATGCCTGGAGCCCAGTCCACATACTGCCGGAGAACCTGGGTTCATGGCATGGGGCCATGAGGGGGTGAGGCAACTATGAAAAATGCTTCTTCCTTCTCTCTCTTCTCTCTTACTTGCTGCCTGCCTGCCTTCCTCTTAAAAAGCAAAAAATAAAAAATGAATGCAAGGCTCTGAACTGGTACCTATGGAACAAAGGCGGACCAAACAGGATCCTGACTCCCTAGGGGCAGAGGGAGAAAGAGAGCCCCCTAGGAGAACTAAAGGCAAACATCCATTCAAAAAATACCTGTTGCCTGCCTACCATGGTGGCTGGAATGGTTCTAGAAAAATCATAAAATGAACTGTCATAAAAGCTTTCTAACTGGGAGGCCAGGAAAAACTTGGAGAGGACCTCTTGTGAGCTGGTTATTAAGGGATGACTAAAACATCAACAGGCCACCTTAACAAAAGGATCAACATTTATTATGCACATTTTGTGTCCTGAATACTTTACATATATTATCATATGTGGTCCTCACACTAAACCTGAAAGGCAGAGTCTGTTGTTCCTGACAGTACAGCTGACATAGCCAAAGTGAATAGCAGCACAACCACTTTTCAGAAGAACTAAAGCTCGGAAGTGGTTTTCCCAACATAAGGCAGATGATAAAGGATGGATGAAGACTCAAAATGGAGCCAATGATTTGTCAGCTTCCCAGGCTCTCTCCCAAATGTATGAGGGGTATCAAGGAATACGGGGTGCTGTAGCTTATTTTGTTAGGATAGCTATGAAGTAATAAGACCAAAAAGGATCAGACTCCAAGGAGACTTGAATGTGAAGATAAATGATTCAGATTGAGAGGCAGCATAGCCTCTCAGCTGCTGCTTTACATAGGGGCAGAGTGACAATTTTGCAGACAGATGCCCAGTCCCTGGACCCTCCTCTTCCCTCTCTCACCCCCATCCTCAACCTTCAGAGAACTTGAGGAACCTCACAAGTTGTTTTTCAGGTTCTCCCTTTTCCCCACTCAGAGACCTCACAAGCCTCTGGGCCCTATCAGAAGTGCATCCAGACTGTTCTCCTAAGCATTCCACTTAGCTCTTCACTCAAAGGAATAGAATCTTTTTTTTTTCCCCCCTTCTTCATTTTAAGAAGGAAGGCAGGCAGGCAGGAATGAAGGCAGGAAGGCAGTAGGCAAGAAGGAAGAGAGAGAAGGAAGAAGTATTATTTTGTTGTTTCTCCTGGCCTGGCCCCAAGCCATGAGCCCTGGTCCTTGAGTGGTATGTGGACTGTGCTACAGACACAGGCTTAACACCTGAGCCACCAGGGTGAGCCAGGAAATCTGATAACACCTGAGCCACCAGGGCGAGCCAGGAAATCTGAATGGAAGCACTTCAGGAAGAATGAGGGTTCAAGGAAAAATCTTAAAGCATTAGGTGGGCTCTCCCCAGGTCCCTCAAATCTTACCATGCAGATAACCCTAACACGAAGTTGTTTATCTCACATCATTCAAACCAGGAGTAATACTGACTGGTGGGGGGATCCCCCCCACCGTGTAACCATCCCGCTTCCTCACTGCCTTGCTCCCCCACTGTGACTCAGACTACATGAAGACCCCAAAGTTCTTTTCTTAGTCCCCAGTCTTGCTCCACCCGCAGCCAGGCCAGAAGACACATCAGCCCCCAGCTTCATCAGCAGATTAATGACCTCCCTGGTCCTTAGGGCTATTTTGGGGCCTGGAAGTCATGCTTGCTGTGATTGAGAGCTGGCCCTGCCTGACTCCAGCCATCTGTTACTGGAGACAGGCCCAAGCAGGGGGCTTTGGGAGTGTGTGCTCCCCAAGAGACTTCCACACATGGTTCTGGCTCAGCCCCATCTCCCACCTTCTGGGGAGCACAGGACGGGGTGAACTCAGAGGCCCCGCTTACACTCCAGGGGCTCCAGGGACAGCATGGAGACAGCCAGAGAACTACGGGTCCCAGAAAGCCACTAGGCTAGGTTTTGGTACCCCCCACCCCCCAAGCTAGGGAGGGAGGAGATCCTGTTCTGTGGGCTCTGCCCAGGCAGCTCTAAGGAAACCTGAGTGAAGGTGTGTGCAAATCTCAGCGGCACTGTGATGTGACAGCCACAATCCACCTGTCGCAAATCCCACCAATCTCACACTAAGGTACAAGCTCGTGAAGGCTACACAACTCAGTGTAACTCAGGAAGCCCCAACCTGACTCTCAGGAGATCCAGGCACATTCAGTCAAGGCGGCAGAGTCCCAGGGACATGCAGCCTCAGGGGCTACAAGCCCTGGCTCCACAAACCCCTTCATGCGGGTTCCCAGAGACAAAACAGTGACAGTCCTTAAGCCACACGTTTACCCACCCCACGAGGCGCGAACTCACTTGTGCTTGTCCGGTCCCACTCGGGATCTGTCCGAGCCCCTTACACCCACCTGCGCCCCTGCTCTGGGTGAGAAGACCTGTCCCCCCAAACCTGCAAAAGACAGATGCTCCCTCCTTTTCCCTTTGAAGACCCCCATCCTCCCCATCTTCTCTGTGAAGGACCTTCCTTCCCAGCTCCACTTAGTCAGGGATGAGAATCCTTCAAACCCTTTTCTTTGAGGGATCCTGCTCCCTCCATCTCTGTGAGGGGCCCTGTCTCTCCCCACCTCTGAAAGACTCCTGTCCCACTCGGCACACTTTCTGAGGGGTCCTGCCCCTCCCTCCCTCCCTCATACCTGGCGACAGCGACCCAGTCACCAGCTGGTAGAGGGATCGAGCTGCCTGCCCCAGGGGGCTCCGGCACCTGCGGGGGCAGCGGCTCATGGCTCGGCTGGGCACACAGTGGCCAAGCCCCGCCCCGCCCGAGTGGGCCCACGTGGGTGGCACGGGAGAGCCGGACCGCAGGACCAGGGTGGCAGAGCGAGTCGCGTCTTCTGGGCCGGGGGGTGGGGTGGGGGGGCCTTCCTCTGCAGCACCAGCCCCCAAAGTTCCTATGCTGGGGCGGGCCGGGCTGTCTTCTCCCCGCAGCCTTCCCAGGGAACGTTCTCAGGGTTTCTGCCCGGGGAAAGGCTTCGAAGAAGGCACAGGAGGGGAAATGACCCTTGTTTTTTATTGCCCCTCTTGAACCCCTCCTTCTCTGCTGGCTGCACCCCTCCTCCTCCCATTTTGGCACAGAGAAGTGAAGGGGTGAGGGAACAGTTGTCATGGCAACTCCCCGCATGTCCACACTACTTCCTGGACCAGAGGGAAAGGGAGCAGGAGGAAGTGGCCAGCGTATCGGGTGGCAAAGGAGCGGCTCCAAATCCCTTTCTCTCATAACTGTTTGTTTGCGCCTCCGGGTCCAGCGGGGTCACAGCCTCTCCCACCGGACACTGACTGCCAGCCGAATGCACCCGGAGGACGCTGCCCCCGCCCGGATCCCTTTTCCGACTCCTTCCCATCCAGTTAGACTCCAAGTTCAGTCCTTCCAGGCACCATGCCTTCAAACTCCCAGGAAAGAGATCGTCCCACTCCTCTGACTGCGATCCTGTATTTGGGGCTGAAAACTCTATTTACGGGCAAGAGGCCCCTCCCAATCCACGCGCGTCTTGTCTTGCTGTCGACTTTGGTGGCCTCCCCATTCCGAGTCAGCTCTGCGAGCACGACTCCTCTAGGACCACATGGGGGCGCCGGATCCCAGGAAACGGTACCGAGGGGCGGCGGGCCTCGGACAGCCCAGGCCCCGGGCGGAGTGCAGACCTCTGCGGGCCTCCACGCTCCCCGCATCGCTCTGGTCGTTTTTCTGCTTCCTGCTCGGAGACTACCACCGCCAATCGCCGCCTCTTGTCACCCCGTCGTCGCACTGACAAGTGACCCTACCAGACTGGGAAGGCCGTAGGGGTTACCTGGTGGGGGGGAAGGGATGGCACTCAGATCCCCGCCCCCCACCCTCGGAAAAGTCTCCCATAATTTTGAGTCCGGGGTGGGAGAGGGGGAGGAAAAGAGCCAGAGCACCAAGAGTGCTCGGAGGTAGAACTTTAGAGACTCCTCCCTGTCAAGCTGACAGACCCGGAGGGCGGCAGTGGAAGTCACCCCCTGTCCAGTTCCAGGAATCCCGCCTGCACAGGAAGGAACTTTGAGAACGCGGGGGCCGCGCCTAAGGCAGCCCCTCGCACCCTTCAGCACCGCGGACAACGACTCCTCGTCTCGGGCCTGGGCTTCCAGCACCCCGCGACTGGGCCAAGTCTTAACGCCTAAACTTCCTTGAGAGGAGGGCTCCTAGGAATCCTGTTTCCACTTCCAAGTCATGTATGGAGTTTCTTCTAGGGGGAGGATTTACCTGACGCAGACCACAATTCTTGACACTTGTCATCATCTGACAGGCAGACAGGCAGAAAATAATTTCCTGCATTTTACAGACGAGAGGTGAGGCTCAGAGAGTTAGTCAGAACTAGCTGAGCCCACACTTCCATTCCTGCACCTCCCAAAGCAAGTGCTCCCCACCCTCACCCCATCTCTGGTTCAAATAGCCAAGTGGGAAGGGGGCAATTCCACTGGAGGGCAGAATCTGTTCAAGCAGGACTCAAATGCGACCAGTGTGGTGGTGATGAGGGCCCTGGAGTCTTTACTACTTGAAAAGAAGCTGAGCTGGGGATGGGAACAGAGTTGACAGCAGAGCGAGAAGACAGAGCAGGACCTTTGGGTTCTATCCAGGTCTGAGGCACATCTAGGGAACACTGGGCACTCCCCCACCTCTGGGCCTTGCCAGAGTGGAAGAGCTCCCCCTTCTGGGGTCTTGGCATAGGAACTAGGGCCTCCAGTTTCAGTGAATGAGGGAGACATTTTCTTGAGGATTAGATCTTAGTCCCCTCTCCCAGCTCCAAGGCTCCACCTCACATCCCTCAGGATTGACAAGGATTATGCTCTCCCTCCCTCTCCTTTCAGACCCAGGAGACAGCCTCCCTCCTTCCATGGTTAGAGCATCTTAGTCAGGATACACGATGAAAGACACAAATACACAGGTAAACACGCCATGTGCACAAGGTGAGTCACCCACACAAACACGTGGGTGCGCTGCCCCACTCCGGAATATGCACAGGCATGGATGTACTGGTTCCCGAAGTGGAAGAGAGGGGATGCCTGGGCAGCAAAGTGGAGTTGGAGGGACAGAAGTGAGGCCCACCTGGCAGCTCTTAGGCCCAGAGCTGGGTCTAGGAGAGGAGGCTGAAGGGGACGTTTTCTTCCAGGTTTGGGGGAAGTTCTGGGAGGGTTGTTGAGTGTTGAAGGAGCTTCAGTACTAAGGATGATCTCTGAGTACTTTTTTGGGGGAAGAAGCTGACTCAGCACTAACCAAAGTCTCCCCCCAGGGGCCAGGTGCAGCTCCTGGGATCCAGGCAGGCAGCTGGACACTAGGGCCCCTCCCTGAATCCCCCTGCACCCTTTGTGGAAAACGTGAGGTAGCTGTAGTGTGCACGAAAGTCCCCTTTCTGCACCAGGAAATGAGAGCGGCAGAAGGGTCGTAGACAGCCACGGAGCCCCGCTGCAGACACCACCACACGAACGCACACGAACGCACACGATCAGCTGCCAACACAGCCCACACAAGACACCACACAGCCCACTGAACAAATGCTTGCTCTAGGAGTTCAGTCCCAAAGTCTTCCAAGAGACAGACCACCATAAAGTCAATCTCTGACACGTTCCGTACGCGCAGGCCACTTCAGACAGAATCACACACCCAGAGCACATATTTGCACACAGAGACACGTAGTTGAAACAACTTCATTAGTATAATCAGGGTCCTGCACAACCGCCCTGAAACATCTGATCATACACATCACACTCACTGGTTGTCACTAAGCCCAGTACATAGGCTGTAGGAGGCATGCACAGACACACACAGAGACACACAAAGAATGACAGGTGCTCACACACGTAACACCTCCCACTCCAGACACCCTCCCAGCCTTGTCACACGCGCCCACACCTGCTGCCTCTCCCACCCGCCCTGCCTGCTCTCCTAAACCCCAGGGGACCCCAGGTTTTAAACCCATGTCCTGCTACCCAGAACAGCCAGGAGGGTGCCTGGGAACGGGGCAGAGTGCAGGCAAGGGCCTGGCAGGGATCAGAGGGTCAGGGTCTGGGGGATCGAGCCTACCCTCCCTCCTGAGACCTGCGACCCGACTCACCGGTGAGCTGGTCATAGGATCCGTCCAAGTCTCTGGAATCGGACAAACTCTCCTTGCGGCCCTGGCCCCGCATGGCCCCCGGCACCCCCCTCCCGTCCCGCTTGGGCTGTGGGAGGGGGCGCCGGGTGCCCGGGATAGGGCGCTCACACGGCGCCCCCTGGCGGCGTAGTGCGCTGGTGGGGCTGGGAGAGTCCGGGCTGGGGCTGAGTCTGGGGGTCAGGCCGGGGTCTAGGGCCGCGCAGGGGTCCTGGGGCAGAGGCAGGAGGCTCGGGTAGAGGGTGGCGAAGAGCGGGAGGCAGAGAAGAGCAGAGCTGAGCAGAGCAAGGAGCAGCGAAGCCGAGCTGCCTCTTTCCTTCCGCCCCCTCCCCGCGGCTGTCACCGCTGCCTCCCCCCCTTGGCGCTGCCGGGATTGGCTCCCCCTACCCCCGCCCCCTCCTCTAGGCAGCTCGGGGGAGGCACCCGGTGAAAGGGTGAGCTGGAAAGTGTGGGGACGGAGGCTGGCTCTTCAGCATCACTACCCCCTAAACCTGAAGCCAACTGTCTTGGGGGTGGAGAAGCGAGCTGGGGCAGCAAAGGTCCCCCAGTGGAGACCCCCGGCCCCAGTCCTCAGGCACCCTTTCCCCCGCCAGCAGGCCGGGTCGCTGCTCTGTCGGTCCCCATGGCAGCCCCCATTTCCTGTGCTTTTCTCCCATGTATGGGTGTCCGTGGCCCCAGCCAGCGTCCGCCGGAGACGTCTAAGAATGCAGAGGAAAGGTCAACCAGCCTCGCACACAGGCGCATCTTAGGCCAGTGGACTACCGTTTTTTCTTCTCACCAGGAGCCCTCACCCACTCAAGACCCTGTCTCTGGGCCCTTTGGCCCACAGGGCGCCTTCTTCCCTGACCTAATGCCCCCCCGCGGGCCATCTGGGAAGAAAAGAATGAACAAGGTCAGTTTCTCGAAAGATTTTCTTGCCTATTTTTCTTTCAACTTTTCTGCCCTCCCTCCTCTTGTCATCTGCTCTGACCTAGATTCCATTTTCCAGATCTTGGGAGCCCGTCTAGGGCTTGGGGGCCTGGTGAGGGGCACGGCAGGGAGCAATGCTCATTAGGAGACCCTCCCTTCCCTTGGATACGCTCCTTTTCTCTCCTAAAGCCAGCTGCAAGCACAGCTGGGCTACCTCAGGCTTCCAAGAATGGCTAATGGATGTCCGACCTTACCCCACGCTTCCCGGTTTCCTAGCCCAAGACCCCACGCACCCAGAGAAGTGGGGGCCATGTCTGTTGTCTGGATGGCATGATGGCAGTGTCCTCTCAAGGACTGACCTAATGCGACCAAAGCTTCAGCTAAAGTGACCCCAGCACATTTAATCTCTTCAATTGGATTTAATTTCCAGTCACTTGATTCAATTAAGCCAGCAGGAATCGTGGTCAGTCACGAGAAGGGGACAAGCTGCTGAAGGCAGTGCCCTGCGCCTGGCTCTCTCCTGGCTCCAGTCCTGGCATAGATGCCGGAGCACGGGCAGTCCTTCTGGGTTGATGTCTAGGAGCGGCCAGACCTCCTGTTTGGAGTGCTCACGTGTACGCGGTGGGTCAGGAGAGGGGCCTTTCTAATGGGGCACACGGATCCTCGGCTTATTGTCTCCTGCCCTAGGCTGGCCCTTGTTCGCGTCACAGGAAAGGCTGGTGGGACCACAGAAGCAACCCGGGTGGCTTGGCTGGCCTCCTCGACATCGTTTGGAGGGAAGAACTGCCCTCTCTCCTTCCACCCGAAGGCAAGGGAGAAGGTCTCTGAAGCAAACCAGCCTCCACCAGGGACAGGAGACTGAAGAGGAGGAGCGAGCAGCACACAGGGCCCCTTGCCCGATGGGGCCAGCACCAGGGAGACGCACATCGTCACTGTCTTTGACAAGTGCCAGCAGAGGTTACAAAAGGAAGGAAAATGACACTAAAAAGACTGTCCCATACAAATCCACTTTTAATAACTGACTTGCCATCAGCTCCTGCTCCTCTGGGGTTTATCACTGTGGAGAGCGCATTGTGTCCCAGGAGAATTCTCCATCTAGTGACCCAGGAGGACCCGGATCCCCGATCTCTTAGGAATCTGCAGGTGTACAGGGCAGCCAGTGTAGTCTCTGGAGCTAGTGTGGATCTGCTCACTGCTGGAGCCCAGATTCCGGTTCCGCAGTCCCGTGCACACAGCCCGAAGGACCCCCAGGCAGCTTCCAGGTCAGGAGACTTGCCGTGGCTTCCCAGGTGGCTTCCCGCCACACACGAAGTTGGTAGCCAGGATGGCCTCTCCAGACAGGCACCTGGCCTCTTCCAGGTGGAGGGTTCTCCCCTCTCTGGCACCAGTCACAGCAGGAACAGACTCCTCCCCAGAGGAAACTCTCAGACCGGCTGGATGTAAACAACAGCCGGGTGAGGGGGCGGAACACGTGGAGGGGGCTCAGCACAGGCAGGAGAGGCTCCCAGAGGAGGGGGTGGCAAGGGAGGTGGGGAGGCTGCTGGAGGAACCAGCGAAGTAGGCACCTGAGGGCTCCAGAAAGCCTGTCAGTTTATTTTACACACACATCCTAAAGCGTTTCACCCAGCCTGAAAAAGGAAAGGAAAGGTTGTGACCTGTAGGGGTGACGAGTCCACGGTGAGAAGGCAGTGGAAAGGTACTAGGTGCTGCCGGTGCCAAAAAGAACATCCGGAAGGTGGTGGTTAGACAGCAGAGCACTGTGTGGACCCTAATCTCAGGCTCCCCAGGGGTCAGTTCTGGATTTACCGGAGGGGTGGGGGGGGACAAAGAAACCACATCTGGACAGAGTGTCAGCTGGGGCAAAGGACACAGATTTCCAACTCAGCTCAGCCCCAGGCCCGAAGCACAGAATGTGGCTGCACGTCCACCTGAGAGTGTTTTCAGAAGCCTCAGAAAGATACGGACTTCCCAGGGCTGGTCAAGCCCTCAGGCTTGCCAGCCGCTTCTGAGTCTCAACTGGAAATGTGAGGGGGTGTATGGGGTGTCCATCCTGGAAGACCCCACATTCTCGATGGCTTTCTCCCTGTGCCCACCCATCCCTCCCAGTACCCCTGGCTTCCCCCTTCTGGCCCCGTCCAAGCTCCACTGAAGTGCGGCCTTCACTGCGAGAACTGATATCTGTTTTTCTACAACCTTGCGGTTAGCGCCCTCGCCCCTTGCTCCCCTCCAGCCCGGGAGCCTCCTGGGTAAGGGCAGTCAGAGCTGCTCAGGTATGTGTGGGCTCAGGAAATGGTGGAGAACTCCTTGAGCAGGACTTCCTGGCTGAGCGTGTGGAACGCCAGGTTTCTCCGGACATTGGTGCTAATGGACCGGACCTGGGAAAGGTGGGAGAAGAGAGGAGGGCACAGGCAGAGAAAACAAGAAGAGAATCGTTACCGACAGCAGACACAGTGCCCGAGACACAACGGCAAGAGTCAATGCTAGAAGCTACTCTCTTAGGGAAGGGACCTTAAATAACTATCATCCTTGCAGGCAAATAAGCAAACAGTCTGAGACAGCGGGAAAGAAGAGGGGCCGAGAGACAAACTGGCAGACGTGGGAAGAGCATCTGAGCATTCGAGGAGGAAGAAGGGAGCGAAGACAAGGAGGGAGAGCTGAGGTCAGAGGACTCCTGCCTGGAGCTGCCTCTTCGGAGGTGTTTTTGGCTCCCCATTCTCCTCTGGATCTGTCTATTTGGGGGGTTTGGAAGTGTTTAAAGATGCAGCTCTTGTTTGGCATAGATGGCAGGAATGCAAACCAAGGAGACCAGGCCATACGCCTTGAGAGTCCCAGGCTTGGGAGCAGGACACAGGTTTCTTAACTCCTAGTCCAGCACCCCTTCGACACCATGTGGACGCCACCCTACTTCAGAGGGAAGCCTAGGGTCTCTCCTTGCTGTGTCCCCAGGCTCACCTGACAGGTTTTCTACCCAAGACCAGGAACCTTGCAGAAAGTGGTCTGAGACAGCAGCAGGGGAAAAGGGGGCTCGGAGGGCCAAATGCCCTACTCTGAGTTTCAAGAGGAGTCCAGCTGACTTGGGAAAGAGATTCGTCCATGGGAAACAGGAGTGAACATTGTATGAGAGACAAAAGGGGGGAGGGACAAAAAAGAACACTCCTGTTCTGGGCCCCCAAGTCCAGGGAGCTTTCCTTCAACTGCGATGAAGTCATCAGGCAGGAAGCAGAGAAAAGGCAGCGTGGCCAACAGCAGGCGGCTCACTAGCTCCCAAGCTGACCAGACCCTCTTTGCTCCTCTGGCAGAGGTTCAGAGACGAGGAGAACTGAAGTAGGCAGAGCAGAGCCAGAGTCTCGAGACAGCTAACATAACCCTCTTCTCACAGCCCTCATCCTCGCCAATAACTTTCTTTCTTTGTTAAGTGTTGGTCCCCAGTAATTCTCCTGTATCAACTTAATGACTTGTCAACCACCCATTAAAAATATGCTGCTATCTCCTCACACTAATGGCTTCCCTTTTCCCAGCGAACTCAGCGCAGAGCGTGTCCTCCCCACGCGGGAAGTCTGAAACCCAGGGACATCACGGCACGGTCAGAGCTGTGCTGTGTCACCCAGCACCTTCGTCAAGCACTCAGCATGGCGTCTAAAAGCCGTGCATGCCAGTTCTGCACCAGCAGTGAGCGAGGCCCAGGGACATGGCAGGCAGCTACAGAAGCCCATGTGTCCTGGCCTCAGCCCCCAGCCAAGATGTCGTGTTCAGCCAGGCAGGTGGAGCAGCGGGATAGGAAGGTGCCGAACTTTTCCTGAGCACCTCCAAGCACAGGGCAGGGAAGGAACCACCAACAGGGAGAGGCCAGTTCTAGGAGGGGGAGGGGAGAGGGTGCCAGAACAATGCTTGCTGGCTCCAGGTGGCCATGGGAGGGGCTGCAGGAAGCCGGGTGATGAGAAGGTGGGAGCAGGGCAGGGAAGGAGACACAGAGCACAGAGCACAGATCAGGAGGCCACTCAGACCAGAAGCCAGTTAGGCCTTTAGGAAGAAGTGACTGCACTGGGAGGGGAAGAATCCATTAGTCTCTCAGCTGCTCTGCAGACAGAGCAGGAAGTAATGAGCCCAAGTCACCACTGGGAACACGCGTCAAACACCAGGCCCCGCGGGAGCTGTGCTTGGGCTGCTCCGTGGCTGCAGAGGAGGGGTGGGCAGTGCGGCCTCGGGCTTCCCACCCTTCCCAGCCTGGCGCTAGGACCCTGGGCAATATCCGCTCTCCTAACCACCTGGCCCTCGACTGCTTTGGGAGAGAAGCTTCACCGCTGATCCCGGCAGACCCCTTAAGTTGTAGTCCAGTCCATCAGCTCTGGGAAATGCGTCCCGAGACGCCCACCTATCAGTCGACCTGAGTAGCTGAACAGAGCCCCCCAGAGACAGAGGTCAGGGAGGAGCAGACTCACCAGCTCTTTGAAGAAGGCAGCTTCCTTGTGCTGCTCCGAGTAGCGCTCGTACTGGTCCAGGCCGTCCTGCAGCTTCAGGGTGAGTGTGTCGTAGCTGGCTCGCACTACCTCCAGCACCTGGGGGCAGGGGCCGGGGGCTTAGGTGAGGCACACATAGGCCATTTCTAGGGCCCGGGTGGGCGGGATTCGGTGCGGGGCATCAGCTCCCAGAGACTGCTCGCTAGCTGTCACCCCGAGGAAAGCCTGTCCGCACTGAGCCGCTCCTCAGGCTTCCGGGACCGTTTCTACCTCTTCATTCCCTGCCTGTCCTGACCAGTCCTGCCCAGGTCTGTTTACTCTGCATGTGGTCAAGCAGCACGAGAAGAGGTGAGAGAACACGGAGTGTCTGCGCTCGGTCCCCCCACACCAGGAACATGCTCTGCCCTAACCTGCAGCTGTCCCTGGCCAGGTTGTCACAGCTGCTGAGTAAGACGTTGCCTGTGTCTTCTTCCTTTTCCCATCTGGGAACCACATTTCTTCAGTCCCGGGATGTTCCTCAGCACCATCTGCCACTTGTTTTCATCTCCCAGTGCCAGCTCGGCCTTCTTATTCACGGCCTGGGCTGAACTTGCGGGTACCCGGGCGTCGGGCGTACAGCGCACATGCCAAACAGGCCAGAGCTGACCTCGCCCTCCTCCATTCTGCTGAGGGGACGCTCCGCCACCAGCCTCTGACTTTCTGGGTGGCGGGCGGACTCGGACCTCCAATGATTCCAGGAGCCCTGGATCTCTGAGGTTCCAGAAGGAAGAGGCTACCAAAACTGGCTTATATGACTGTGAATCAAAGGCAAGGTTAATTAGTGGATGCGGTACGACATCGAGTTGGAAGAAGTGAGCTGGGCAGAAAGGAGAGCCCAGGAGAGAGACTGTTCACTCTGGAATCTGGGCGAGATAACTGTTCTGCAATTCCATCTGCCCTGGAGGGAAGGCTCTGATGTCAGGGAGCGCTCCCAGCTTAGTATGGAGTTTGGGAGGAATAAATGAATGATGAGGGAGGGTTAGCTTCAACAGAAGGTAGGCTAAAGGAAAGAAACGAGTCAGGACTTCTCAGAAGGACTGAGGATGGATTCCTGAGGAGCGCAAAGGTGCCTCTGGGCTATTCCCCTCACCAGTTCAGTCTTGTGCCAGGGCCTACTTCACTCTGCAGCAAACACTTCCATCTGCCGCGAATTCTAAAGGCGAGTGTATGGATGAAGAACACAGGGAGGGCTTGTGTCCAGTTTGGGGTGAAGAGACAACTAGGGCAAAGATCTGGCCTAGATTTCAGGCTCAGGATCCTACCCTATGGACAGCCAGCTCCTCAAGGTCACTTTGTCTGGCTCTCCCCCACCGACCTTGGTATTGGCTGGCACCTTTGCTTCTAACTCCATTTTGTCAGTTCTGTTGGCAAGAGAACTGGTACCCAGTAACAGCAGTCACCCACAAAGTAATCAGGCCTCTCACGCACGTGGGCTGTGCTCATGGCTAGAATATCTACAGCCATGGTCTTGGCTCAGAGATAAGTGGTTCAAGCCCAGAAAAAGGCAAGAATCCTCCCAGATGGAATCGGTCCCTAGGAATCAGACAGAATGGAATAGAATGTGCTTTTCCAAACCCTCAACGCTGGGCATGGTCAGCAAAGCCTCTGACCCAGTAGCATGGACTCGGATTCCCTGAGGGATGCCAAGTGTCCAAACACAGAGCCTGAAGTAAAACCAGCTTCTGAGAGGGTGCAACATGTCAAGAGATGCCTTGTCCTGAGAGCTTCAGGCAAGGCTCCCGATCGCAGAGGCTTTCTCCTCTAGTCAGGGCAGAGTGGGAAGAACTGGGATTTTTCCTTTCCCAGTAAAGCTGCCCTTTGCCAGACAGTTTAGTTCAGTTTCTTGCAGGGAGGTGAAAGCAGAGAAGCCCCCCCAAGCTCTTAGTGAATGATCTCAGCTTTCCTCTTGTCCAGATGGCGTCCACTGTCACCTTCTCCTGCCCTGGCCCTTTCTCGTGAACTTTCTTCCTCGCTGACACAGAAGAAGCTGCCCTTCTGTCCACCCTGCCCCTGCTGTTTCCTGTCCTCCTCGCGTCTCTTACATCGCCAGGAGTGGTGACACTCTAAGCCCAGGTCTCGGCCCCGGCCCGTTCGGGACTTTGGAGCAGCGGGGTACTCGCCTGGGACGTTGTCTTCTGTACCTTCAGACTACAGGGACATGTCCCATCTGAGCCGCACGCTCGACAATGACCTGGGGTATGGCAAGGGCAGCATGTGGCAGAGGGCCATCTCCCAGAGCCTTTGCGTCTAGAGCCTTAGGTTTTATCATCATTTGCAGCCACAGTCTCTGGCTTCCTCACAACAATAAAGGGCCCTTACAGGCTGAAATCCCCCCAAATCCACAGGAACAGTATAGACCCCAAGCTCCCAAGCTCCAGCCCACTTTCTGTCATGAGTAATTGGGTCTGTGGGTTTCCTAGAGCCATGACCACCATCTTAGCTCACAGCAGCTCCACAGTTAGTAAGTCGCCAACAAGTCATATGCTCTCTAAGGAGTCCTCACACCCCCACCCATGACTCTCAGTAGACAGGAACCTGGATCACGGTGATGGGCCTAACAGAGAGAGAACTGAGCTGGAAGTCCCATTCCTACTACTGGATCTCAGATAATTTACTTAACCCCTTGAACCTCAGCCCTTCTCTCTATAAAATGGAACTTGAACCTCCTTAAAATGACCTAGGAATAAAAGTTTTACATTTGATGGAAAGTAACTGATCAGAGTCAAGATGGCGACCTGGTAGGACGTGTCGGTCTCCTCCCCACAGCACTAGAAATCACCTGGTTTTCAGACATACATGCCATGATGGGCTGGCCTGGAGGCTGCAGTGACAGCGGCAGCAGTCACCAACATGAGGTGGAGGCGGAGGCGGAGGCGGAGGCGGAGGCGGAGGCGGAGGCGGAGGCGGAGGCGGAGGCGGAGGCGTCAGAGTGCACAGCTGCCTTGAGGACTGGGACTCCCAGTCTGGGGGCGGGGAAGCAGCGACTGGGTGGAGCCTTGGGAAGAACCAACCCTCCCAGGAGTCGCTCTGATAGGAGGGAGCCTGCCCAGCCAGACCAGGACACAGAGCTCTTGGGGCAGGGTGGAAGGAGGACCAGCGCTCAGGTGGTCTAAGCGGGAGCCCGGGAAGGGCACTTAACCAGAAGGCAGCTTAAAGGGATTCCCCACCCATCGCCTCCTAGCACATTGCTCTGGAGCCACAGGACCAGCCCACTGAAAATCCTGACCCCAGGCTTAAAGGAAGAAGAATCTTCCAGAAGGGAGGACATTTCAACAGCTACCCACAGTGCCATCCTGTGGGTGGAAGTGGAACCGCAGTCTGATTTCTGACAATGGGCCAGTGACAAGGTAGTCATTACCATTTAGACCTGGGACACTGGGGGAAAACTTGGCATCCACTCACGCAAATTCCAACCCCAAAAGCTGAACACTCAGGCCCCGATACACCTAAGAACTTCAACAAATCCAAGCAGTGGTGACACCACAAAACTCAGGAAACACAAGTGTTCAAACCAAGATCCGGGCTTACTAGGTGCAAGCTGATGTCCCACACAAGGCCATCACTTCAGGGAAACCTAACCCATAGAAACATAAAAGAATGTCAAACTGCACAGGCACAGAGAAATGTATGTGAACTGATGGATTCAATTAAAATCCCAGGGGGAAAATCTGAATACAACAGCCACATGCAAACTACCTGAGTTTAGGGCACCTGTGAGAAACATACTCAGGGAAATCAAGAAAACAGTAGAGCAAGAAAAAGAGAACAACAGAATGTAACATACAACTGATGGAATCATTATCATCCCAATGGCTACACAGTAACCTGGACAGCACCTGGAACTTAAAAGTAACTGCCTTTACAGAAAGTACCTACATAGTTCAAAATGTCCTAAAGATCCAATGTGCACAAATGATTTTTCACCAGAAAGCAACATCTTCAGGATCTAAGTGAATGACACAAAAGATGCCATTTTCAAAGATCCTGTGCTTATTTGTACTGAAACACTTTGCCTCAAGTGAGAAAAGGACAAAATGGATAGGGTTACTGGTCATTCACTGACTTCTGGCTGATGCGTTGTCAGCCACACTCATGGTGGTGGGGTAACCCACCTTAACCCTTTCTTTGAGGTCTCTGAAGAGAAGACACAGGCTTTGAACTCAGAGACCTGAAATTTTTATCCCAGATCGACCAGCAATTAACTAAGTATAAATCTACACATTACTTTCTCAGTTTTCTTATTTGTAACATGGGGATAACATTATCTCATAAGGCTGATGTGAAGATGAAATAAGGATTGTCCAATGTCTGGCACAATAGTCAATAAATAGTTACTAATTTTATGATGAAAGCTCTTCTTGGTGACAATGGGTATATGGTAAATTCTACTTACCCCCAAATAGTTCTACCAGTCAGTCGGGAGCCAGGTTCTTACACATTAACACTCAGCCTATGGCAGACTCTGGTGATGAGGAAATCTAACTATTCAATATGAAAGCACACTGGGGTGCCCTGGTGGAGTAGCAGTTAGCTCTCCCACCTCTAGCCTAGCAGAGTTCACATATATCCCAAAGACCTGGGTTCATGTCCTGGGGCAACGGGAAACAACTAAGATATGCAACTAAAACAAAAATAAATGAAAACGCTTCTTTTTCCTCTCTCTTCCTGCCTTCTTGCCTACTCATATTCACTCCTGCCTGCACTTGTTCTTCAGAAAAAATATGAAAGGAGGCTTCCCATAATTACCCCACCACCATGAGTGTGGCTGACAACGCATCAGCCAGAAGTCAGTGAATGACCAGTAACCAAACCCAACCTTACCAACCTTTGCAGTGCAAAGGGATACAGATTATATTAAAGTAAGTGCTGAGGAGAGAGGACCAGAGAGGCCTGGCCTTACATGATACAATTGGAAGGCTTTTGGCCACATCAGGAACAGGAAGAAAAGAGAACCCATTGCACCAAAACAGTTCAAAATTGCTGATGAGACTTCAGATGCACACATACCCATGCCCTTGCACACAACAGTCATTTCTCACAGACTATTCAGTAGCCTGTGCCCATTTTTTCAAGCAGGACCTTTGAGATGGGAAGTAACGGGGAGCCTGGAGACGGCAACAAGGGAGGATTTCCAGGTTGGCCAAGTTCCCAGCAATGGTTGTCCAATTCTGAAGTTAGAGGGTTTTGCCCTTAGTCTGAAAATGTGGCCAGTCTTTAATCTCTTTAGGTCTGAATTTTCAACAGAATAAGGGGACAACTAAGAAATAGGATGTGACCTGACAGCAAACTTGTGTCCGTTACCTTCTTTTCAATTTGAATTGACATCTACAGTAAAACCCATTTGGGGAAAGTATAGTGAAGCTGCCACTAGCCCACCATTCCCAACCAAGGCAGTACGTGTGAGCTTCCTTAGAAGCAGGCTGCCTCATGAGGAAGAAAGCATGAGACACCAAGAGAGAAACGTACTGAGACTGTTTATAGAATAGGAGATAAGCACGAACCCTATCAAGATTGCAGTGGGATCTAATGTGAAGAGGCTGTGGAATCGGGTGTGCCCTGGTGGCTGGGAGGGCAGATCTGCTGGTGCGGTCCACATACATCCTAAGGACCCGGGTTTGTGACCCGGAGCTAGGGGAGCAACCAGGATGAAGAACTAAATAAAATAAACTGAGTGCTTCTTCCTTCTCTCTCTTCTGCTTCTCTGCTTGCCTTCATTCCTGCCTGCACCTTTCCTTAAAACAAAGGCAGGTTGGGGCAATGGAATCACCGAACTTGGGTGCATACCTTAGTACTATAATTTACTAGTTATATGACTTTGACCTGTCTGCACTTTAGTTTCTTTATCTGTAATCTAGTCATCATCAGCAGAATGTGTATTTAAAATTTTTACTTAGCTGTGCGTCTTGGTTTTCCCCCTACACCCGGGGTGCAAACCCGGGTCCTTGGGATGTATGTGAACTGTGCTCAGCCAAAGGCAACGGACCAAACCACTAGCCCACCAGGGTGTACCAGAATATTTTCTTATAACGTAGCATCTAGCAAATGGGGCACGGCTTGCTGGAGTAGCTTGGTCAGCTGTCTTTGGCCAGTGCAGTGTACCTAACAGCCCAAGCCCCTGGATGCATGTCTGTGGACAAGAGAGCAGAAAAGATAAACAACTAAATAAAATAAATAGGGTGCTTCCTCCTCTCTCTTCCTGTTCGCCTGCTCACCGTCATTCCTGCCTGCACCTTTCCTTAAAAAAAAAAGATAAAAGAAAAAGAATCTAGCGAATAGAAGGTTTCACATGAATGAAGGCTATTGCGATAAAAACAAAGAACAAAAATGGAAAGAGTATTTTATATATTCAAATAAGATGAATCAGGTGCTTAAACAGCAGCCAGGTACAGCTGGAATTATTACTACTATGTAAGGAGGGTGGCATGGAAGGCAACCATTACCTCTTTTTACCAAAGTGTTGCCATAGAGACAGAACCTTAGAAATAA
The DNA here is from genome assembly GCA_004363575.1 of Solenodon paradoxus. Classification (NCBI taxonomy): domain Eukaryota; kingdom Metazoa; phylum Chordata; class Mammalia; order Eulipotyphla; family Solenodontidae; genus Solenodon; species Solenodon paradoxus. The sequence goes on from RJWH01001570.1 coordinate 179,512, forward strand.
TAGTTCTGGATGCCTGCTGGCAGAACAGAGGTTGGGCACAGTCCACATACATCCCAAGGACCTGAGTTCACGTCCCAGGGCCGGGAGCAGCAACCAGAATGAGCAACTAAATAAAATAAATAAAATGCTTCTTCATCCTCTTTCTTTTCCTGCCTGTACTTTTCCTTTAAAAAAAAAAAAAAGAAAGAAAGAAAGAAAAAAGAAAAGAGACAATAGTTGGGGAAGTAACCTTTTAAATCCTTATTTAAAATTACCTGTCTAGTCAATGGTCGTCATTTCACAGATTAAAATTAATGTCCGGAAAGATTATAAATCGCCCAGCGACATAAAGCTGGGCTTAGACAGCAGAGTTCTTCCTGTGCTGGCAGGTGAGTCTAACTGGGATATTTTCCTACATTTGTAGTTCAGAGAACAAACACCCCAACTACACTGGTTCCAAGAAGTGGGCAAGACCACCCGTGGAGAGTCAGGTCAGCTGGCGGCCGCCTGGTTTGATTTGCTTGACCCTTAATGTCTACCAGGTCCTCAGTGCTCGAGGGTTTGTCCATTTCTACTAATTCGCTTAGTCCTGTTGATAGTTGGTGTAACCACTAACTAAACTTGGCGAACCACTCCAAACTCACTATAAATGAAATCTGGCTTTGATTGCAGTTTTAGTAACTGAATACTCAAACAGAAGCTAGAATTCAAAGGTCTTTACTCTTCAATTGAACTTCTTTGGTTGCAGCCAGCAGGTGGTCTCTAGGCTTAGGGTGGGGGTGATAAAAGGACCGGTAAACGTCAATGCATGCTCATACCTCAATGCCAATTTTCCACTGTCCCGCAGAGACTGCCACCACTCAGTTCTCACTTCTGCGCTGTTCTGCTTTAACCCTGCCAAATCCCTCCTCATAGAAAAATAATCTCTGGGTGGTTTAAAACAGACACAGTAGTTAAAAGGAGGAAAGAATGAAGGTTTTTTTAGAGGACTTCCATGATCATTTCCAATCATGTCTCCCACTGGACTGTGGTCATTTGCGCTATATCAGATGCTTATTCACTGATTGGAGAATGAGATTTTTCAGGACAGCCAGAAACCACAAACAAGCGCACCATCACCAGGTTATAGTAATACATTTTTCACTGCCTTTGCTTCTCTCTCCCACAAACTAGAGGAAGCTGACCGGGCACTGCTTGTTCTACAAGCTGGTGATGGAGAAATAATGAAGTTTGCTCCCTGGCAAGCTTTCTGGGAATGAAATTCATCTCGGCATGCCCTGGTGGCTTAGGTGCAAAGCTTGTGGCCGGGACATGGACCATGTAAAGCCTAAGAACCTGGGCTGGAGGGAGAAACTACAAATAAACAGATAAATAAAAGATAAGAGTATGGCTTTAGAGTCATATGCCTGGACTCATATTCTAGCTCTTCTACTTCCAACAGGGTGAGCCCCAACATTCTCATCTGTCATATGGGGACAATAATAATGCGCATCCTATCGAACTAGTTGTAAGACTTAAATAATAGTGATAATGTGCCAAGCGTATTGCTTGACACACTGAAAATGCTTAATGATATAGTTATTATTCTTCTCTTTCATTTTAATATGCCTCTATGAATAATTGCTACTTACGTCCTAAAATTCCAACCCCTGACATTAATTCCCCCTCTCCACCATCTGGAAGAGATCTGTCTTTCCCAAAAAAGTATTTTCTGTGGAGGAAAGAACACACTGCTTTAGGATTTGAGCATAGCAGGTGTAGGCAGATGGACGGCAGGCCCTGCCTCCTGTACAAACAACATGCTACCACTACTGATTTCTTCACTGAAAATGTGCCACAGCTAAAATCTCAGCATCCTGGAGGAAGAGACCCACATTGTAGATTTTTCCCAAAGTCAAACAAAGTTCTAAGAAACAATAAACCTTTGACATGCTTGTGGACTGATATAATAACAGTCAGGTCGAAGCAAAAAGGAAAGGAATTTTTCATTAAGGTCTCACAGTACTATTAAGAGTTCACCCCAACAGGACACCAAGCACTGGTCTTGGTACTGACAGGCTTCTGATGTCCTCAAGGCTAATTCCTACACTTAAGAAAAGCTAACAGGCAAAACGGAGCATCAAGATAAACACACAGGGAGGGCACATTCACACATAAAGCACATACAGGGCTGAGCCAGCAGAATTAAGTGTGGTTTGGGATCAGCTACGATAATGAGCAGTGATTGGGCAGCCCAGCAGAAAGAGAATCCCATCTCTTAAGAGGGAGAAAAGGAATCCAAGGTTTCTTTTGTCTACCACCTCCTCCATTTTACATGATGACTGCCAGCTAATTCTGAGTGCAAAATTCTCCTGCATATAGGGCTCCTGAGAATAGCAACTGACAGGTCTGTGACTCTGGCACTGACAGCTGAGGTTCCATCAGGGTCTACCTGCTGGAGGGCAGGTTGTTCAGGCTCAGCCTTAGTGCTGAGGAAGCCAGTCCTGCACGAAAAGGTAAACAGAAGTTTGGAAAGGTGGGAGAGAATGTTGTTTTACTCCCCAAAAACACTTTACAGTTTCACTTTTGCAGGAATCAGGTTTGACCCCTTCTGAGATGACCTTCTAGGTGTTCAACTGAGCAACGATTTTCAGCTCAACTGGCAGCGCACTGGTTAGATAAGTGTCCAAAACACTCTAAGGAGATACACACGGTGAACTCTGAATAGTCAGGTTCAAAGTCTTGCTAAGCTGTATTTAGCACTGTGTGCATATAGTGGCCAACAGATTTGCATCTTAGAAGGAGAAACAATTAGATTCGTGAGCTCTGAATTAGTAAAGACAGCTTTCTCCAGACACTGTCGTTTAACCTTGTCTTATCCAGGAGAAAGCTTGGCCATGTCCTGATGGACTGGGCCTGAAAAAGGCAGCGTGACCAACCAGATAGTTAAAAGGAAAAACTTCATGTTTCAATAAAGAACTTCATGTTTCAATGTTCTACAGTGTTTTGAGAGATTTGAGGACTTTATAAATGATCAGCGTAAAGCTGGGAGCTGAGCCCAAGAACAGAAGGAAAAAACAGGAAAAAGGAAGAGATACCTTTTAGTGGATTATCTTTAAAATAATAAGAAAATGCTCACTATAGAAGAATTTCCCCTCTAGATTAAAAATGAAAAAGGAAGAAAGAGAATAAAACACAAGGGCATAATGTAAATGAACAGTTAATGTAAAAAAGGTTCCCTGAAAGGTGTGTGAAATTAAAAAAAATTCAAATGGGTAACTTGGTATATTGTAAGACTTTAAAGTCGTGTTCAGGACTCCGTTTCCAGTCATGATGGAGTGAGTGAACAGTGGGGAAGAGAGAACTCTTTCCAGACAACGGACAACAGGCTGCAGGACGGGAATCGGGAGGGACAGAAACACAAGCACAAGGTGACCATGGAGATCTTTCTGGGCTAAGGATATGGTGGACTTCGGGGAGGCATAAGAGGGGCTAGAACTTCTCAGGCAGATTGCCAGAGAGGAGGGGGTTAGGCACGGAGAAGAGTTCTGGAAATATGCTGCCACTGGATCTTGCTGAATGATAAGGACTGTGTGTGTGGGATAAATCAACTGGGATGGACAAAAACAACTGAGGCTCTGAAAGCTGAACATTTTTCAAGGCTCTCAAAAGACTGAGAGGCATATGAATTTGACCAAGCAGAAGGAAGAGTACCCGCGGAACACCTAAGGCATTCAAAAGAGACATCGGAATAGTCCTACCTTAGCAGAGGAACAAAACTAGCCCCAGAGTAAAAACGACTTTAAATTTTCTCAAAGATGAAAAAACATTTTTTCAAAAGGCTCATGCTGCTCCACAAATAATGTACCTGTCTTTCTGAATAAAGTCCAACGCTATTTAAGGAAAGAACAAAAATCCATATTCAATTACAAAACATTCACAATGCCCAAAACCCAATAAAACATTACCAGAAAAATCAAGAAGCAGGAAGATGTGACCCACAACCAAGAGAAACATCAGTCAATAGAAATAAACCCAGAAATAGAATTAGCCACAAGGACATTTAAAGAGCTATTAACCATATGTTCAAATATTTAAAGAAAAACATGAACATAATAAAGAGCAAAATGGAGCTATAAGGCACATCATAAGAAAACTGCTGAGTATCAGTGTCAAACGCGGAATATAAAAATAGCCAGACATGGGGAAAAAGACATAATATATAGGAACAAAGATAAAAATTCACACTTCCTGTCGAAAACTATGCAAGCCAGAAAATAATGAAATGGTATCTGTGTCAAAAGAGAAAAATACTGTTGGCGCGCCCTGGTGAGCAGCAGTTAGGTCAATCGCTTCCGAAGGTGCGCCGACCACATAAACCCAGGTTCGAGTTTTGGGTCTGGGGGGAAACAACCAGTGTGAACGACTAAATTAAAATGAAATAAAGATGCATCCTCCTCCTCTCTCTTCTTGCCTGCCTGCCTGCCTTCATTCCTGCCTGAAACTTTTCCTTTAAAAAAAGTCAATAATAGATATAGCATATGTGTGTGGTTGTGTGTATGTGTATATACGCACATATATGAACATGTACACACATGACAAATAATTCACATCCAAAACACACAAAAACTCATAAACAGCACACACAATAGTCAAATAACCAATCATATTTTCAAAATAAGCAAATGAGGGCGCACCCTGGTGGCCCAGTGATCTAGTGCACCTAGGAATAGTCCCACATAAATACCAAGGTCCCGGGTTTAAGATCAATGTGAACTAGATAAAAATAATGTGCTTCTTCCTCCTCAAAAAAGAAAATAAAAACAAGCAAATATCTGGACACTTAGCAAAAGTACATTCAAAGCTGTTTAACATAGTGCAAAATAAAATGAATAATAATTTTTAAAACCTCTTTGAGGTAGAATATATATATTATAATATGTATTTATTTAAAAAGTACAATTCAACAGTTTTAATATATCCACGTAATTGTGCTACTACTACCATGATCTAAGTTTATAATACTTTCATCAACTCCAAAGACACTTCACACTCATTAGCAATCATTCCCTACCATGCTCCTCGTGGTCAGCCAAAGCAACCATTAATCTATTTTCTCTCTACAGTTCTGTCTATTCTGGACACTTCAAATAAATGGAATCACACAATATATGGTCCTTTATAACTGCCTTTCACTTAGCACAGTGTCTTCAAGAGTCATCTATGGGGTAGCCTGTTTAGTATTTCATTGCCTTTTTATGGCTGAATAGTATTCCATTGTATGGATATATCATATTTTGTTTAGCCGTTCAGTTGGTGGTGGACTTCTGGGCTGTTCCTAATTTTTGCTTATCATGAATAACAGTGCTATGAATGCTTGTGTACAAGTCTTTGGATGGACATATATTTCCATCTTTCCAGGGTAGACACCTAGGAATGTAACAATATGGTGACAAAAGAGCACATGGATTTATTTATGTGAAAGTCTATTAAAGGTAAATCAAATCTTAGTGATTTTATCCTGGAATTTGGACCTTAGAAACCAAGAAATCACATTAGCAATTCCTAGGGCCCACACTCAGGGATAAGACTGACTACAAAAAAGAACGTTTCGGGAAATGGAAATGTTCGATATCCTGTGATGCTGGTGGTTGCGACATGAATATATCTTGTTGTAGGCTAATTATTCCTCAATAAAATCAAATAAATGAATCCAGTAAATCATGACTAGTCAAAAAAAAATTAGACATATGGTCACAGGCAGCAGACTTATGTATTCTTTGGTCTTACGAACCTGTGTTTGGTTGGGATAAGAATGATTCAGACTTGTAACAGTAACTCTAAGCTTGAGATTCTTAGTTTTCAGTGGTTTTTTTTTTTAAAAAATAATAGAGAGGAAGAAGCACTTCCACTTATTCTATTTAGCTGTTCATCTTAGTTGTTCCCTTACGCTCCCCCACTCCCCCCAACCTCAGACACAAACCTTGGTCCTTGGGATGTATGTGGACTACGCTCTGCCAGAGACAGTGGACCAGACCACTACTCCACCAGGGCATGCCAGTTGTTTTTCTTTTTTTAAAGAAAGAAGGAAGAGGAGGAAGAAGCTCTTTAAATTATTTTGGTTGTTTCTGCCTCCCCTCTTGAACCTGGGTCCTTGGGCCTTACATGGTCCCTGTCCCAGCTGCAGGCTTAGCATCTGAGCCACAAGGGCATGCTGGGTTTTGAATATTTTGACAATGCCAAGGTTTCTCATCATTATGATCCTCACCTCTCTCTCACCACCCCTGCCAACTAAATGAACTCTGGGGAGCAATCAACAGTGTCTAGAATCATTTTCAGCTGGCAGTAGTCACGTGAGATTTTTTTTTTTAAGTGGGTACATTTACCTTGATCATCTGACAATCTCAATCATTTGCCAAGTTCAGAGACTTACAGGGACCTATCTTTACTAAGGACATCTAATGAAGGTTCTTTCTGTCTTTGCTTTTTTTAAAAAACCTTACTTTTATTTAGTTGTTCACACTGGTTGTTTTCCCCAGGACTGGAACCCAGGGGTATGCGGCCTGCACTCCTTTGGAGGCAACTGACCTAACTACTATTCCACCAGGGTGTGCCATTACTATTATTATTTTTTTAAAAGAAAAGGTGGAGGCAGGAATGAAGGTGAATAGGCAGGCAGGAAGACAGAGGAGGAAGAAGCACTATTATTAATTTTATTTAGTTGTACCTCCTGGGTGTTTATCCCAGCCCTGGGATGCAAACCTGAGTCCTTGCGATGTATGTGGATTGTGCTCTCAGCAGAAGGCAACTGACCAAACCACTACTCCACCTGGACATGCTGCCTTTTTTTTTTTTTTTTTTTTAAATGAACTGAGGCAGGGATCAATGATATTAGATCAAAACCATGGCTCTCCCTGGGGAAACTCACTCCAAATAAGGGTCATCAGCCAACCAACCATTTATTTATAGATTTACAATGAGAAATCTTTTAGTAGGCTACAAGGCGAGCAGGAAAGTTTATCTGTTCTTAGGCTCATAAAGGATGGGGGAATTGCATATCTCCAAATGCATGAGCTAAGTGAGGCTCACAGGAGATCCTGATTCCTGCACTGGGGAGTCCTCGAGGACGGGTCTCAGTTTTCAATAGTATAATCTCTGGCTTGGTTCACAAAAGACACTTCCGAACTTCTGCGCCAACAAGAAAAAATTGAGTAACTTGAAGCCAGGCCTCTACTCCTTGTCTTGTGGACACCCAGAAGCAGAGAAAAGATTCTTAGGCCAAAGCAGGTTCTGAGAGCTTCTCTGGGAAGGAAGAATTGGTTCTTTTTCAGAACACTTTAGCTCAAAGTGACAAGGGAGGGAGGGAGCAAGGAGTGGGGAGACAAGTACAAGAACCAGAACAAATAGCAACCTAAAAACAATCTCAAACCCCAGGGAGTGAGCATTCTCTTTATTGGGTGCTTACAGTGACTTTCTATTAAAGATAACCTGAGCATTTCTCCAGGGCACAGTCATCCAATATAATTGTTTGGAAACAGGATCTAAAAGGTGGACACAAATCTCTTAGGCTAAAATAGATGATGCCTATTAAAAGGTAACTGTTTCCTCTTTATTGCCACCCTGTATATTATATGCAAAAGTGTTGGACTGTTTTTACCTACCCCCATCCCCACCCCATTTTCATCTTGCATACTTGAGGACCAAACGCAGTTTCAGAGCCAATTTAAGTTGGCTAGTTCTCCCAGTTCATCCGTGTCTTTCAAGTCTACCGCCAAAGGGCTCTCCACTGCCCTGAGATTTATTGATCTGACAGACTGGCTCTGGCCTTCAGCCAGGTAGACCAGATAATGAACCTCACAGAGGGTGATTAGTGAGTGGCCATCAGTTGGTTAAAGGAGTGGTGACAGTGACTGTCTTTAATTTCCCTGGGCAGTTGTCACACCTCCCTGACTTTATTTGGTTGAAGCCCTAGACACCTTCGTGAAGTTACCTCCATGCTAATTACAGACCCAACATGCCCAGGTCCTTATCTGGCAGCGCATCATCCAATTGCACTAAGAGGCAGCAGAGCACTGGCGGTGGGGAGACACGGCAGACAAACACCACATCAGCCCTCCTCTATGCCTGTTGCAGGTGGAATACACCACAGATCAAATCAAGAGGCAGCCCTCTCTGTCCTCCCCACCTGCGGTTTCTTTCCTTAGAAACATACCACATCTCGGAGGGGGACAGAACACTAGTTCACGGGCGACTTTAACATCAGGTCTCTGCGTCCCTGCCAGGCCCTGCTTATCTAGCCACTCTGAGCAGATGGAATTCTTTAACAGAAAAACCGTTTGTGGGCCACTGTTTCCCTTCTCCCCTCTCCCTACTCAGAGGCTACTGTGAAAGGTCAAAGTGCTGTTATGGCACTTAGATGAAACATTTCAGTGAATACCACTCATAACTCAGATATAAGCTGGCGCAGCGACACTTTTGGCCTCCAATGTCACCACAGTGGCAAACCATTCTCTTCCGAGCAGACCTTGATGATAGAATTTTGAGGCACCTTGAGGGGATTAGGTCACAGTGCAAATAAAAAAGTTCCCGGAGATCCATTTGGGAGGAAGGAGGTGGCTAAAAAGCCAACTGAAGAGGGAATTTCCAGGTGTATGTTCTCATCTTCTAAGTGGGACAAAGGACCTTTCCTGGGCTACACAAAGCAAGCCCTGACTGCTATCTCCTGTCACCTCTTGAAAAGCTGACAACTACTGGAGTCCCTTCAAGCTGCCAATGAAACTTTGCTGGCAGTAAAGCCAAATAAGAAGACCAAAAGTTTATGTAACAGGTATTTCAAAATTCCTCCTTAACTGGGGAAACGCCGCCAGGGGATGAGATGAGTAACACACTGCGCTCTTCACCAATGACCCTGCATTCATCCGGCTGGGCTGCGGGCCATTCATTTTCAGCGTACATTTTGTTCTTTGTTGCTTTTTTTTTTTTTAAAAGTACAGACAGTAATAAAGGCAGACGGGCAAGCAGACACGAAGAGAGAGGCAGAAGAAGCACTTGTGTTTATTTTCATTTTAGTTGGACATGGTTGTCCATTTCCCTCCACGACACCCCACTTCCCTGTCCTGGGACTCGAACCTGGGGCCCTGGCATGTATGTCGACTAAAGCGCTACTCCATCAGGGCACGCTTACATTTTGTTCCTTATAAAGCAATTAAAATAGTGTGTTTACCTTTCAGATTTTGAACCACACACACATATGGTTCAAATATACGCATAAATAAATAAAAACACTTTTTAAAAGCCATCATGTTCCTTTAGCGTGTAGGAAAGCTCATTTTCTGATGTCTGGGATAGAATAAAGAGATGTCTCATTTGAGACGGTACCATGCTGTGCTGGAGCCTCTGCTTTGGCAGCTCTGCCTGGCTGGCAGGCCAGCTCTCTAGGGCCCTGCCCCGACTCTTCCCAAACCAAGAACTCTCGCCACTCCCAAGCGTGAGGCCTGCATCCTTAACCCCCTGCTTCTCCCCCACTCTCTGATCCCTCGGCTTGCCTCTTCAGAACACTTGACAAGCCAGGCTGTCACACGTGCCCCAGCCCAATGAAATGGAAGAAACTTGGGCTCTGGAGCCAGACAGCCCTAGGTTCACGCTGCGGCTTTACCACTAAAAGCTGCGTACCCTGGAACAAATTAGTCTCTTTAGCATTCCCATCTTAAAAAAAAAAAAAAGAGGATAATTACACCCACCCCAGATAGCTAATGTAAGAATGAAGCCAACTGCTATCAAAGTGACTAGCTTAGAATCTACTAGTTGTTCCTTCCCTTTTACCTATCTGTGCTCACTTTAAATACAAGATCCTTTCTCCCCATCTAGGAACCTTCTGGTCCACGTAGGAGAGTGGCCACCTAGCAGCACATAACCAGCTGACTCTCGGAGGTGAACCATCTCAGGATGCCCTCAGAAACAAAGTTGATTTTTGAGATTAAGAGGTTGGCAGGAAAACCCCTCTGCCTCTGTGTCTTTCCTGCTTTAGTGAATCCAATGAACAAACAGCTCATACCAAACTTTCCTTCTTCCAAACAGGTCAACTGAAAAGGCAGGATCTAAACGACACAAGGCAGGCAGGTGAGACAGCGAGCACTGTGTCGCAAGCGCTCAGGAAGAGTTCCCACGGCAACCATCGCTCAGGGCTACCAGAGGCAGTGCAAAACCACAGGCTGTCGTGGAAAACATGCTGCCAAGTACAAGACACTGAGTTATGGCTATTGTGGGAGCCTTAAATCTCAGCTCTCCAGCACGTCTCCGCCAAGGCGACCTTGCATGATGGTTGGGGGCTGCTTTAGGATGAAAAACCATCACAGGGCTCTCAGAGGCGGCTCCCACGGGAAAGGAGAACGATACCCACCCCCTGCTCAGAAAGCCCTGCTCTCGCCCCCTTCTCCCAGTCCCCTCAACAACAGTGGCACACTGGGGCGCGTCACACATGCTTGGCTTATGCGAGCCCGTGATGCATGCGCTGGGAGAGGCTCCTGGATTCACACTGGCAGCCTGGGTGGAAGCAGTCACATCCAGCCCCGCCATCAGCCCTTCTCCAGCTCACCTCTCACCTCCGCCATCGGCCCTTCTCCAGCTCACCTCTCACCTCCGCCATCGGCCCTTCTCCAGCTCACCTCTCACCTCCGCCATCGGCCCTTCTCAAGCTCACCTCTCACCTCCGCCATCGGCCCTTCTCAAGCTCACCTCTCACCTCCGCCATCGGCCCTTCTCAAGCTCACCTCTCACCTCCGCCATCGGCCCTTCTCAAGCTCACCTCTCACCTCCGCTGCCGGTTGTTAACCGTCTACTTGTACACCAAGGGCCAATGACACCAAGGGCCAAAGACTCGAAAGCTCAAGTATCCGGTTCCATTTGCCTTATAAGCCTTGAAGCTCTTAGGCTATTTCCTCGAGATCTTTCTATGCTTTCTCTCAGATGTTCTCGAGTAATGGGTGTCACCCAGGGTCCCTAATAATGTTTGCCCCACAAACTTGAGCTTTCTTATTAGTATCTCGCTCCTCTCTGTAAAAATAAAGCTGAGTTTCATTAGGATTCTAAACAACAGACAGTTCCCTTATTTAGGATCAGGAGAAAAGAAAAAAAATTTAGAAAGATTTTACTAGGTAGAAATAAATAAGTAACCATCACTCTTCAAATGTGAAGCATTGCCTATTTTCCTAATTTACTTTAACCTATCCCCACCAATGAATGACACCATGCTTTGCCATGATACTTCTGAAGATACCTCTTATAATATATGACATTATATGGTCTCTTCTGAATTCAAAATCCAAAGCTTTAGTGAGAGTGGAGACTTAAATAAAATGCCTCTTCCTGCCTTTGTTAACCTTCATTCCTAGCTGTACCTTTCTTTAAAAAAGAAAAGAAACTCCATTGAAATTCCTAACAGAAAACTTGGGAATCTGGTTATACAGTTCTACGGTCCTATGACACCGCGTATTTGAGGGTGGCAGCAAATTACCTTTTCCAATCTTCCCAGGGAATTCCTAAGATTACATAGAGATTTTTATCACGCTCCTGGGCCACTTGACTGAAAGGAACACCAGCTTCAAGACAGGTTTGCACTCTCTAGGAAACTAGAATGGTGGCCCCAGGGGCTAGGGAAGAGGGGGAAGAAGAGCTGTTGCTCAATAGAAAGAGACTCAGTTCAGCAAGACAAGACGTTCTAGAGATCAGCTGCCCAATGGTGCACGCAGTCAATGCCGCTGTATTGTGTATTTTAAGTGAGTAAGATGATGCCCATTCGGTCTCTTCACATACCCAGGACTGGGTTTGCTCATACCAGGCCCTCGATGAACGTTTGTGTATTGAATAAAAGGTAGTATAATTAGGACAGGGATGAGAGTCAGTACATTTAAAATTACAGCAGCTATGACAAAGATTTAAATGGCTGAATTGTATTTCTAAGTCAGCCAGCCGTGGGGTACCGCAACGACAGAACCCACGGACGTGACGGACAGAAGCTCTGGGACTGAGGGCATTTTACAATCTCTGTCTCCATTTATTCAGTCATTGTCCCTCCAGGTATCCTTTTCCGGCCACCACCACCACAACCCGCAGACATCTTTCTCTAGGAGGAACCCCTAGATCCTGGTCAGCCCAGTCATCTACGGATAAGAAATTGAATTTTCCATCTTTTCTTTTTTTAAAGGAAAGGTACAGGAAAGAATGAAGGTGAGCAGAGAAAGGCAGGCAGGAAGACAGAGGAAGAAGAAGCATTTGTACATATTTCACTTACCTACCTGTGTCGCTCCTTCAGGCCCTGGGCTGCGAACCTAGGCCCACAGGGTATATGTGGAAAGCGTCTAAGCCCTCTACCAACTAAGAGAAAAATACCTTTTTTTTTAACCTTATGTGGTCCAATTTTCTTTACTGCAATAACATTTTTTTACAAATTAAAATAAACTCATCTGTGTAGGTTCCCCACATGCGCGGCTTCCCCATTCCTTAGATATCTATCAACATACCATATCCTCCACCAACTCACCAAAATGTTCTTGACCTCTGTCCAGTGGCGCCACCACCACCCACCTTCCATCCCCCATGGTACCATTCTCTACTGGTAACTTCAGTTCCACTGCAAGTGTCCAAGGATTGGTTTTATTTTCTCCATTCCTTTGTTTTGTCTATTCACATTCCACCTATGAGTAAGGTCATCTGGTATCTATCGTTCTTATGATTTATTTCACTTAGCATCAACCTTTTATCATAATTCAACATCCCACAAATGCCCAGCACAATCTGAAGCACAGAGTAGGCATAAGTGCTAAAATACTGACAGGGAAGAAGGCTACAGTAAGGAAGAGTGGGCCAATCAGTTACTTGTTTTCCAATAGCATATTACAAAGGCATAAAACTAGTCATGATTGTAGCTGAAAGTTTAAGGAATCAGGTGTTCAGAGAAAGTTTTAACTTGAATCCTAAGTTGCCACTATGTACTCTAGATATTCCAGGCTCTAGACTCTTCTGTGAAGGTCTGCTCTGAAACCTTCTCTTTCCTAGATGGGAACTAGAGCTAACAAAAATCAATATGGCATAGCAGTTGCTAACCCAAACAAATAGCAACTAGCCTTTAGCTCAAAATCCTGAATGGGTATTTTCAAAGATCTAATGGCTTTGGTGGGCATGGAGAGTGTGAGGTACTATCTAAAGCAGCTTGGCCGGTGATTCTTAAAAAAGAAATCTGGGGATACATGTCAAAAAGTGATTGAGAAGCCTTTTTGGGTTTCTTTCTTTCTTTTTAAGTTACAGGCATGAATGAAGGCAAGCAGAGGCAGGCAGGAAGAGAGAGGAGGAAGCAGCACTTTATTTTATTTAGTTGTTCATCTTGGTTCCTCCCCTCAGACCCAGGATACAAACCCTGGTCCTTGGGATGTGTGTGGACTGCTGCACTGGTCAAAGGCAGCTGACCAAATCGCTACTCTATCAGGGTGTGTCAAAGAATTTTTTGAAAGTTAAACTCTCCAAGGAAAAAAAAAAAAAAGACATGCACATAATTATACCCCCAGTTCAGAGTGCATAAGAACTGACTAAAGTCTATTCATGAGCGTTTGGTGAAGAACTTGTGAACAGGTGTGCTCCTGGGGCAAGAAGAACCACCAGGATGAAGAACTAGATAAATGCTTCTTCCTGTCTGCCTGTCTGCCTCTGCTGGTCTTCATTCCCGCCTACACTTTTCCTTTAAAACAAAGAAAAAAAAAATGGAAGAAAAAGAAAAAAAGAGAGCCTGTGAACAAGTATTATTTCAAGAAATTTCATGACATGCCCTTTTGATCCTGGACCCATTTCTAATATGAAGTAGTCAATAACATTAGAAAGTCTTTTTCCTATCTGAGAAGCAGGAATAACGAATGGGAATATGCAAGCATTCCGGGCAGGACGGGACAGGGAGAATCCCTGGGAGGCTCTTCAATTCCCACGCACCTTCCCAAAGGGAGCACATCACCAAAACAAGATGCCCGCAAAAGCCTCCAAATCCAACAGGCTTAGGTCAAGGGTTTCTCTTAGATACCTCCCATCCATGTTTACTCAGAACAGACAAAATGGTCACTGGGATTTATCTATTAAGCACAGGTTGTGTGACTCAGTTATTATCCTTGTGGGACAATAAAAATCAGGGTTCAAGCCCCTGATGGGGGCAGAGGTATATCAAATCATTATATCAACTAGAAGTGAATGCTTACCAAGAAGTCACACTAGGGAGAGAAAGACATTAAATCTCAGCTAAGGGTGGGCAATGCGACTAAAGGAAAATCTTCATGATATGTACTAGAGCCAGAGCCAGCAGGGGATAAATTGGGAGTAATTCCACAGTTTTGGAAAAGCAAGTTGCATCTCCTCCATAATCTTTATTCATAAAGAGATGTGAAATACAAAAGAAGTCAGAATGCCCTGCCCAAACACCACATGCAAAAGTAAATTTAAAATGGATCAAAGCTCTGTATGTAAGAGCTAAAACTATTAAACCCTTAGAAGAAAACAAGGGGAAAAGCTTCGTGACATCAGATTTGGTCAGGGTTTCTTAGATCCGACACCAAAAGCAGAGGCAGCAAGAAAAAACAAAGACAGACAAGTAGGATTTCATCAGAATTAAAACTTTCTGTGCACAACAGACATTGTCAACACAGGAAAAAGGTAAATCACAGACTTGGAGAAAATATCTGAAAATCACATATCTGATGAGGGAATACTATCCAGAATATATAAAGAACTCCTTAAACTCAACTACATAAAGCCAAATGACCGAGTTTTCAAAATGGGCAAAGGGCTTCTTCCTCCCTCCTCATTAGGTAAATCAAACGAGACACCACAATGAGACACCATTTCATACCCATTTGGATGGCTATTGCCAAAAAAGAGAGAGAAAACAACAAATATTGGCAAGGCTGTGGAGACATTAGAATATAAATGGTGCATTCACTGTGGCAAATAGTATGGCAGTTTTTCAAAAAATTAAACCTACACCCTGTTGGAATAGTGGTTTGGTCAGTCCCCTTTGGCCAGTACAGTCCACATACATCCTTAGGACCTAGGGTCAAGTTCCAGGACCAGGGGAAAACAATTAAGATGAACAACTAAAACATAATAAATAAAAGTGATCTTTCCTCTTCTCTCTTCCTGTCTGCCTGCCTTTGCTCTCCTTCACTCCTGCCTGCACCTTTCCTTTAAAAAAAAAAAAAAATTAAACATAGAATTCCATTTGACCAGGCAAGTCTATTTCTGGGTGTTTACCCAAAAGAAATGAAAGCAGGGACTCAAATAGCTATTTGTACACCAATGTCCATAGTAGCATTCTTCACAACAGCCAAAAGGAAGAGAGAACCCAAATGTCCACTGACAGATGAATTGACACACAAAATATGATCCATACATACAATGGAGTATTAACCAGCCTTTAAAAGGAATAGAATTTTGATCCATGAAACAGCATGGATGAACCTTGAAGACACAATGAGTGAAAGACCATATACAAAAAGACAAACAGGTTCACCCGTATGACTCACAGACCAGGGGACAGAAAAAAGAAAAAGGACAAACAGTGTATGTTTCTATTTATATGAGTACCTAGAATAGTCAAATATAGAGAAACAGAGTAGAACAGTGGTTACCAGAGGCAGGAAGGAGGCGGAGTGGGGAGTTGTTGTTAAATGGGCTTAGAATTGCAGAATGGGATAATAAAAATGCTCTGCACACGAAGAGTGGCGATGGTCACCCACCATGTGAATGTACGTAACGCCATTAGGAAATTTCATGTATGCTTTGCTACATCCCCCCAAAAAAGTCATAATGAACAAGCTTCACTGTCTTATCTTTATTATACAACCACTCAGTCACGCTGAGGGGCTCAGCTGATTAAAACACTTTGCCCTCTATGAAGCCCATGAGAATTAACCAGAAAATGGTATCTATCTTCTGGACATCTGAAAAGAACTCCGGTGTGAGAGACTGAGCTTTTAAAAAGTTAAAAACAATTATGAATTGACAAGAATCCCATTGAAATGCCGCAAGCAAAGGCTAGAATGTGTCAGGAGACTGTCAGAATGAAGACATTCACAAACCTCTTGCCAGAAGGAAATGGTGGTCCTCGCTTCCCTGCTCTCACTAAATGCGTAAGTTCCAGGTAAGGCCTATCCATGGTCTTGAATGTAATTTTAGGAGTACTTGAGAATCCACTTGGGAATTAAGTTCTTCATTTTTTTTTTTCTATTTAGTTTGCTGCTAACCACTGCGGCTACCAGCGCCCTTCTCCCTCATCCCTAAGCCAGCTCGTAGGGAAGCTGTGAGCACACTCATCATTAAGTATTAGTGTTCATAAGCGAAGAGAGAGAAGTACCCCACACATGCTGGAGATTAGTAAGGCAGTCAAATACTTTTTATCTAAAAATAAAACGAAGCACACACCAATGCTGTCATTTAGTGCCCTTCAAAGTCAGGAAGAGAAGCAACAACTATTTTGAGGATACTTTTGAAAAGCGTTCCAGACTAGCATCAACCTGCCCCTTGTCCCTAAGTGAAAAGGATTGTTATGAGAGGTAATGAGTGTATGAAAACTTGAGAGCAAGAACTACACTTAGATTATTCCCCACGACCCAGAACCACACCTTGCATACAGCAGGACTTCAAGTACTCACTGGCTAAATAAATCTTTGAGAGCGGCTATCCCTGCCCATCTTGAACAGGACCGTGCACTTATACTCTACTTAGGAATGGCCTCGTCTCTGGCTTGTGGGCTCTCTTTGAGAGACACTCTCATCACTTCCTGGAACTTTGGAAGAAACTGAAGGAGAATGAGGACACGTGCCCCCTAATCACCCTTCTCCAGATGCCACATGCACCAGAAGGAACTTTTATTATTGGTCTCTGGCTGCAACTGCTGTAGGAAGATTTCAGCCTGACCTTCCCAAGCTGCAAGGGAATGAATACTGCACGTGACTGACAGGGAAAATGAGCTTTGTTTTATTTTTCAAAGCTTTTAGACGAACCAGAGATCAACTGTGGTCACCCTTTCGCTCACTGCACAAAATTCAAGATGTGGAATTAACTAGCCTAAAATAATATAGTAAAACTGATCTGAACTGATCCAACAGGAAAAAGGTGGCATCTCAAAGCACCTCACAGAGGAGAGGTGGCATCGATGACAGAAACTGCTTCACAGGCAGAAGAGGAAAAAAGAAAACTAAAGATACGTAGAAAAGCAGTTTAAATATGAGGATGGATTCTCACAGCTAGCCTCACAAAAGAGAACCAGTATGTCAAAGGGAACAACTGATTGACTAATAGAGTCCTATCCATCTGACCAAGGAAAGAGCCACTGGTGGGAATTCCGAGAAGCTTGTCTGTCAGGAAGAGGCTTGCTTGGTCCTCACTGGGCAAGCTGAATAGCTTTTAACAACACTGGAGCACAGGGTCACATCACAGATGGCCGGCCGACCTGCAGCAAGAGGTCCAGAGGAGGGTTCCAGGGATGTGTAGGCCAAAAAAGGAGCACAGAACATACATGGTGTTGTTTTTCTCACTGACTTGGAAACGGAAAGCTCACCTCATGAATACTTGGACCCTCCAACTGGGAAAAAGGCTGAGAAGTAAGGGGGACTGTGTTAACTGGATGTCTCGTTTTGTGCTTTTAAGGCTCCAGAGTCTTATTCTGAAACATCAAGTTCAATCCCATGTGATGCTAAAGCCCCATCTGTACTTTTATATAACGCGGAGCTGAGAGCAGGCACCTTGGGAAGGGAATCAGGCCAGACTCAAGGAGAACAAACGCAATGCTACCTGCATCTCCACCTCAGTCCACACCAGAGAAAAACCTGCTCAGAAATAACTGCTCAAGGCAAATGGAACTCAATTACTAAGGAAAATCTCACCCAATGAGGACTCATGTTTTAAGGACCCAAATAGCTTCCAATTAAGCTGGATTCAGGGTTTTTCCAAATGGTAGTTTCATCCATTTCAAAGTTATCATTTCCTATTTTCAAAAATCAAAGTGATTCTCTGCCTAAAATTAAAAGAAATGCCTATCACCCACTCTAAAATAATTCACCAAATTTCATCTATGTGTCTTCTATATAATTAAATGAGGCCCTCAGATAATACAAAGCAGAAGCCATCACCCCATTTAAAGTACTACTAACTAATCCCTTACTAATTTCTCTTAGCAAGCCTGGCTCATGCCATTCCCACTAGAAACTCAGTCACAGAATCCCTTTGCCACCAGAGAGAAGGCAACTGCTTGATCTCAGCCACCAACTAGGTCACTCTGGGGAGGAGTAACGGCTTACCTGCTCTTCCGACAGTTGAGATATGTGGTTCACAGCAGCGTAGGATTCAATTTTGGGGTTAAAGTGATTGATGATAGCTCTGAAACAAAGAATTAACATTAATATGGCACTACATGGGAGAGGAAGATGAAACGAGTTAAAAACAAGCATTGGGCGGGCACCCTCTGGTTTCGAGTAGGAGAACACGGGCGCAGTCGTCAGAGAGCGGCTGTCCTCTTACTGAACATGAGGTCATGGGGAGCGGAAGCTGAATGATAATGATTTAATGATTTACTACACACAGAACAGAATCTAGCATCTCTGGCTCTGAAAACAAACTAGGAGAAAACTCTACAACCCCACAAAAAAAACCAATTCCTTCAGGTAAGAAACAGGACTGGGGGGCTGTCCACTAGGGGGCCCTGCTGTTTCAGTCAGAAAGAAAAGTAGTTCAGCCTAACTTGGGAGAACAGGGCACTTAAGCTGGGTCACATGTGGACTAAGCTGAGCTTGGTTTAAGCCTACAACCAATCTTCAAACTTTTTAGTTAATATGTGGAACCATAATTTTATTTACAATAATGCAATCCAAAGCCTGGGTGTCATTTTCAAACACTTTCTTCTCCATCACTTTCTTCATTCAAGGCCACCAAGTACTATCAAATTTATTTAAAAATCTCTGTAACATAAAAGAAATACCCCTGAAACCAATGTTTTGGTATTGATCTGAGTTATTTCTTATCTGATGTAGCAGGAAAAGCACAATTGGATATAGAAACTATCAAATAAATGAAGAGAAGAGACAACCTTTCTAAAAACCTTTTCAAGTAATGTGTGTCGATACGCTCCCATTTGGGAGGTAGAGTTTAATTCCCATTCTCACTGAAGGTGTGCTAGCCTTAGTGACTTCAGTCAAGAAACCTAGTGGATACCACCTTAACCAAGCGGTGAAGATGGACATGAACACAACTGGGGATGCCATGTAACCCTTGGAATGATCTAATGAGAATGGCACTTCAACTCTGCTGTATATATTCCAAACCCATAGCTTCAATCTACTAGTAAGAAAAATATCAGACCTAGATTCAGAGACATTTTATTATCTATCTGTCCAGTATTCCTTAAGACTGTCAATACAAGGTCAATACAAGAATTGAGAAACTGTCACAGACTAGAGGCCATTGGGGAGATATGACAACTAAATGCAAAATGGCACCCTGAATTGGATTCTAGAATAGAAAGGGGACATTAATGGATAAAATGGTGTAAGGCAAATGAAATACAGAGGTTAGTTAGTGCATCAATGCCAGTTTCTTGGTGTTGATAAACATACCATGGTAATATAAGATAGGGAAACTCAGTTGAGGGACCTAGGAACTATATATATTACCTTTGCACTTTTTAATTCAAGAGTTTATAAAAACACTTGTGTATTACAGCAAAATAGAAGCCAGTTATTTTCTTTTAATGACTTTTTAATATTAAATAATTATAGAACCATTTAACCTAATATAGGTAACAAAAGTATAAGCCAGCAACTTAAAAAAAAAAAATTATGGTTGTCAACATGGGGCTGACTGCAGAGAATAACCAAGATGAACAATTAAATAAAAGTAAATGCTGCTTCCTCCTCTCTTCTGCCTGCCTGCCTACTAGCCTTCATTCCTGCCTATACCTTTCCTTAAAAAAAAAATCATGGTTTGGAATATTAATTTGACTACCCGTTATTGTGGATAAATTTTGGCAAGCTATATATCTCACCAGAGGAAAAAATGCAATAATTTCTATATGGGTGCACCCTGGTGGCCTAGTGGTCTAGTACACCTTGGGAACAGTCCCAAATACATCCCAAGGTCCCAGGTTAAAGACCCAGGGATGTGAGAACAACCAATGTGAACAACTACGTAAAAATAAAGTGGTGCATACTGGTGGAGTGATAGTTAGGTCAATTGCCTTGGAAGGAGCTCATGCCACATACGTGGGTTCAAGTCCTGGGGTCCAAAGGGAAAGAACGAAGATGAACAACTAAATTAAAAACAAAGTAAAATGCATCTTCCTCCTTTCTCTTGCTGCCTGCCTACTTGCCTTCATTCCTGCCTGCACTTTTCCTTAAAAATAGTAGTAGTAGTAGTAGTAGTAGTAGTAGTAGTAGTAGTAGTAGTAGTAGTAGTAGTGATAATATCTTAGCACTTACCAAAGTACCTAGGAGTAACATATTGTAAGCATACAATAAATATTGGTGAGTGGTTAACTCTTAGAGGATTCTTGCAACTTTTATATAATAAAGCAATGTCAAACATCTAGCACAATTCTAGCACACAGCTGGTGTGCAATAAATATTCAATGAACGAATAAGTCAAATTAGACAGAAATGGATGGAGAACAAAAAGAGAGAGGTAATTTTCTAGAAACTACCAAGAAGGGTAGAGGTGTTATCTGCTAGTTAAGATTGTGGCTTGGTATAAAGCCTAAACGGGAAAGAATATGTGACCAAGAGGGGGTCAAATCTATTCTCATTCAGATGGTGACGTTTGAGGACACAGGCAGGGATACCTACTCAGAGCAGAAAGGAAAACCAGGAGCCTAAACCCAATGAGAAGCTGGGGAAGTGGGTTCAGACAAGAACGGAGAGTTTCACTGAAGGGAGCAACAGCTCCAATTTCAAGTGCAGATCTTAGGAGAAAGGATATACTCTCTGTAAAAGCATCTATTTCATGCTTTTACAGTGTCTCCCCCTCCAGTTTTCCTTAAATTCTTAATTTAAAAAGGAAAACTATTACAAAAAAATACTGACTCAACTGAGTTTTTTGATTTGGGGACTTCTGCCTACATTTGGAGAGCAGAGGACTCCAAAGCAGCCTAGTGTCTGTCGTGGATGTAGACACTGGGGCCCAGCTGGCAACCCAGGGGAGCTGGTTCTGCGCCATGAATACAGTCCCTGGGAATGGAGTAGATGGGGATGCTGTGATTCTATTCTTTTTCTATCTGAGGCTTTCTCTTACTACGAAAGAAAGCCAAGAAGTAAGCAAGAAAAGAGAGGTAAAGGAGAAAGGGAAAGAGGAAAGAAAGAAGGATGATGAAGACAGGGAGGCTCAGAGGGAAGAAGAAGTGAGGGAGAGAAAGGAAAAACCTAGAAGGTATTACTGTCTTCCCGTCTCACCATTATACGTACCAGTATCAGCTAAGTCTGTGGACGCCTCGTTCTTGACCTTGCAGGGCAAATATACTGATTCTACTGGGGTCAACCCATCTCAAGGGTATGACACTTGCCACTCAAGGAATATATGTTGGCATGAAGATGAAATCAACCTCCAACTTGTCCTGTGACATCCTCATCTGAGAGCTTCAATCTCAGAAGGGGTTCTGGTCTCTCCCTGGCACGCAGAGGTATTGTTCAAAAACATGAGAGGTGGGAGCGTCGAAATCCAGTTAGTAATCTCTTAGTCTCCTCAAAAGGCTTAAGCCACATGCCTGTGTCTTAGTTTTCTGGCTGTTTCTTTGGGGCCGTTGTCTATAAAGTCTGAGCACTAACTTGACTCATTGGCGATGCCATGTGCTGGCCTGAGAGGTAAGAAAAATGATCTGCCACTAGCTGTTCTTTCTTCAGACTTTCTGGCAAGAAATTTCAGAGGCTTGGAAGCTTCTCATTAAAGTTCTCAATACTTTGTACTACTGAGAGAGAAATATGTTCTGAGACAGCCAAGAAATGGTGAAACACGGAAACCGGGCTAATTCAGCCCACACCAAGTGACACGTGCCTTTGCAGTGACCGGAATACTGAGCTGCTCCGTCCCAGGACGTCTGAAGCTACCACGGTTCCACGGCACCCGGCCTGGCGGTGGCCCTAGACTAGGCCTTGCACCTGACTAGCTTTTAGTGGGAGCGACGAGGTGCCAGGTTTATGAAAGAGCGTATTTCTCTTTTCTTTCCGCTTCTCCCCCCACAGATATCACCCCAAAAGGACCAACTACCATCTTTCTGAAAATTTCATTTATGGGAGTCCTGAGAAATCCTAACAGCAGTGCTCTCATTTTTACTGATCCAAACCCAACAGGCAGCAACGGTCTAGTGCTCTAGCAGGAAAGAAAAGGCAAAATTTTGTTTTGAAATGAGAAGATGAATGAGCGAAATGTGAGTTCAGTTCTACTCTCCCCATTCCAACCACCCTCCAGAAATGGCACGCTGCGAGAAGATGGATACTGGATGTGGGACCCAACTTCCTTGGTCCTGGCGAACCTGAAGAAAATGAAGTTCGGCAAGGAAAGGTGATAACTGAAGAGACCAGGGAGAGGAATCTTGCAGGAGCGAGGCGGCTAGGGCAGGTGATATCACCAGATTCAGAGTCAACGGTTATAGACTGAATACTTGTCGTCCACCCCTTCCCCAAATTCATGTTGAAGCTCTAACCCACTGTAACTGTATTCGGAGACAGGGCTTTTAGAGGAGTAATAAAGGTAACTGGGTTTCTTTCCTTATGTCACACCAGGAGGCTGGAGAAAAGCTTTCCGGCATTTCTTATTTAAGGTATCTTCTAAAGTAAGCCAAGAGTTTGCCTGCTTGTTTGCTTGGGTTGGGAGAGAAGTGGGGATGCGTCTTATGCGCTGGGATTGTCTGCTAATGCTACTGAATCAGAAAGTCCCTGTGGGGAAAGGAAAAAGAAAGAGACAATGCCATGGTGGAGGGAAACTGCTAGAGCCAGCCACCATGAGGGATGGCTGCACCCAGG
This sequence comes from Solenodon paradoxus, assembly GCA_004363575.1. Classification (NCBI taxonomy): domain Eukaryota; kingdom Metazoa; phylum Chordata; class Mammalia; order Eulipotyphla; family Solenodontidae; genus Solenodon; species Solenodon paradoxus. The sequence goes on from RJWH01001570.1 coordinate 202,503, forward strand.
GCACCTTCGAGGCCATGAATCTGGGCCACCCTCCAATGCAAATGTCAACTTCTGACTGCTGGAGACAGGGGTCACTTATACAAACTGAAGCGAAATGAAGCGGACAGATGGAGCAGCCAGGCTGAGCTGCAAACTGGCTGGGGATTTCTTGGTCCATTTTTAACTTATTCCTTCTGACTCATGACTCTGCAAAGACTCTGCAAAGCAGCTTTCTTGTCCCCAGTGCTGGGTGGATGATGGCTGAGACACATAGTTAATGTCCAACACACACCAGAAATGCATGCAAAGGTTACTTAACAATGGCGGCAGTTTTGTTTAAGAGAAAATGTGAATTCTTTCTCCTCTCTAATGTGAATTTACAGCAAATAAATCCTCTAAAGATGCAATTTCTCACAATTCCAGGTATCTTTCACAGACAGAAGCATCTAAGAGTGTTTCATGAAACAATAAAGTTTTGTCCAAAAGTCCAGAACAGGGTGAATGGTTCCTTACTGTGATATTCAAAGGAAGTAGGCTGTCTCTAACAGCTGCTATGTAACTCCTTCAGGCAGAAAGGGGAAAAAAAAGGCACAGGCTATTTACAGGAAAAGTTTCTGAGGCTCTCATTCTAAGGAAGGATGAAACATAACATGGTATGTACTGGAAAGATACTAAAAGACTCACTCTGAAGTTACTCCTAAAAAACTACCAGATTAATACTAAAGAGCATCATTACAGAGGTGAGCCCCGGGGGAGGAGAGATCAGGCACAGTCCCCAAGCATCCAGGGGCAGCATGAACAACTAAGTGTTTCTTCCTCCTCTCTTCTTGCCTACACTGTGCCTTAAAAAAAAAAAAAAAAAAAAAAGAGGCCTAGAGGAAAGGCCACAGGATGCAGTCCATGCACATCCCAAGGGCCCAGGTTCATGACGGGGTGGTGGGGGAGGGCTGGGGGGAGGGGAGGGAACAGCCAAGATGAACTGAATAGAATAAATGTATTTTCCTCCTCTCCCTGCTTGCACCATCTCTTTAAAAAAAAGTTTGATATGGGTGAATATTGAAGCCTAATAAAGATAAAATAGGGCTGTGCCCTGGTGGTTTAGTGGTGAAGTCTGTGGCCTCTGGCCACGCAATCCACAAACATCCCAAGGACTTGGTGTGGGGGTGGGGTGAGCACACACACACAACCAACATGAACAACTAAATAAATGTATCTTCCTCCTCTCTCTTCCTGTCTGTCTACTCACCTTCATTCCTGGCTGCACCTTTCCTTTAAAAATAAAATAAAATATATAAATGAATTTGGGTCTCAAGTCCCAACCTTTTAAGAGCTAAGCTCTGTATTTTTCAAGTACTTGCTAAGACTGTACCCCTGAATATCATGCTTTTGTTTACATGGTTTTCTTCAAATTGAATGCTATCTCTCTTCACCATTAAAAAGACTAACCTTATTTTCCCTCGAAGGCCCAGTTAAAATACTCTGAGCCTGCAGATGCTGACCACCGAGATGCCTCCCTTTACAACATGGAAAGCACATCTTTAGAGGCAGTGCACCTGAGTTCCTGACTGCTCCCCTTCCAGGCGGTGTGACCTTGGGTAAGAGACAACCTCTGAGTACCAGTTTCTTCAGCTGGCTACCTACCACCTAGCTTACCCTAAAGGGAACTTCCTCCGAAGGCGCTTCCCCTTTCTTAGACCTAAAGTGTGGTGCAGTAATTTATACCACAGAATATATTCTCAGATATCTGGGACTGAAGACAGTAAAACCATCATTCACTATTGCTTCTACCTGGGAAACCTTCAAACATACAGGTAAAAAGATGGCTTCTGAGACGGGGTGAAGGTATCACTGAATAGCTAAAGTGGTTCACCTGAGGTTGAGTTATTTAATTTCAAACTAACATTTCTTTTCACCTTCAGAATCGCCTCACATTCTCCCATTTCATGCAGTAATAAGCTTCCTTCTTCATGCAGTCAATGAATCTTCAGCCCATCCAATTCAACGACGACGACCAAAAAAGCAATTTCCCTTGATGCCTGTTAACAGCAGTGCATTACAAGCCTCAGAGACTCCGCTGATTAACATTAAACAAAATAAAACCTCAAATAAGAATACCTCCTAACCTTTTCACTTTGAAAACTAGCTAGCAAAAACTTCAGTAACTGACCTGTGAGGACTGTCCTCTAACTTAGTTGCTATGTGACCACAGGTCTTAACCTTTTCATGCCCATTATCTACTTCCTGCTGCTGCTGTTTCTGTGGCCATTCTTTGCAGGCGCAGATGCACAAGAAAGGAGCTTTACAGACGTTCTGATAACCACCAGGAAGGATCAGCACTAGCAGTGCATCTGGTTGCTTCTTTTGTCCAATGATCCAACTATGTAAACCATCCTCATTACTCAGGAGAACTTGATTTATTTGTGCACACAAACGAACAATTTTATCACCACAGCAGCCCTCGAATTTTAATTGGGGGACTGGTTTCAGTCAGCATTCTTCTTGATGTCTAGATGGGAAACACACGTGTCACACCTGGTACCTGATTCACCTGCGGGACTACATTTCCACTAGGGCTCTGCATCGGTCAAATGAAGGCTCGCAACTCACGAAACTGGAGGGAAACAGGAAGAGTGAATGTACATGAAAGGTGCAAGCACACACCGAGGGGCTGCTGCCTCATTTTCCCACGCTGTGTACATGACCAGGATTTTGGCAGGGTGGGCTTTCTACCTTGATGCATGACTTTGACCAAAGTAGGTTTCCACCTCATCGGCTGCTGAAGTGAAGCAATTGCTTATAGCTACTTTGTGTGAAAAACAAGCTAATTTCTAGTTACTGTAGCCCCACACCACAGATTTAAGCCAAGTAAGAGGCCATAGGCTTTACCCTTTGGCTAAATTATCTCCTCCAGTACTACCATAAAAGAGGAATGAAATTCCTTCCTGCGTTAGGTACCAGTCTGCTATTTTCCCACTGTTTCCACAATTACATGGAGGTAAATGGAGGAGAATGGGCCACAGGAGTGAAGGCCCCATAAGTCAATTGAAGCCTCTATGTTGCAGTAAAATAAATCACTTCATCCAGTTACCTTAAAATGCCTACTTTTAATTGTTTTCTCTCAATAGATGAATACGAGGCTCTGAAACTTTCCCAGGAATAGTGCACCTATGAGCCTTGGCTTCTCCCTGCCAGGCAGATCCCAATATTCTGCTTCAGATTCCCTCACATCGTCAAGCATCAGGCCGAGATTCCTGGCAGTTTCCGGGATTACAGAAGGTAAATCTCTGAGGGCGACTGCATTAAGTTTGGCCCTGGGTTTCTTGTCTCCAGAAGCAAGGCCCCTCTATATACTCAAAACGTCTAATAAATCTAAGGGAACAAAATGAGTCATGTGAAAAATGTCTATTAAATTTTCTGACCCACTTCAGATTAGCAAACCCAAATACATACCTGGGAGGACTTGAGAGCAGAGATCAGCTGAAAACCCCAAGCAGCGATCTAACTTTAATTAATGGTGAACATCCAAGCCCTTGAATGTGACTCAAGAACTTAAAGAAAACTGGCATGAGCCAAAAACTTGAAATAATTTTAATTACACCTAATTTTCATTAGCCCAACTGATCATCATATTAGGCTATTTTTTTTTTTTTTTTTAATTTGTTTCATTTGGTTGTTCCCCCTGAGTCACAGTTGCAAATTCAGGTCCTTGGGTTTTTTTGTTTTTTTATTTTTATTACTCTACACATTAAAATAGTTTCCTATGTACAGGTTCCCCAATTCTTAGATATATTTCAACACGCCATGTACGCCGCCAAATCAAGTGTTCTTCACCATTGTCCGGTGGGCTCTACCACCATTTACCCGAGTCCTCCCCATTCCCTTTTGGTCACCTCAGTTCTGTTGCAATGTTTCAGGGTTGGTTTTGTTTCATCTGTTCCTTTGTTTTGTCTATTCGCATAGAATATTTTCAAAACAAAAAACCGAGCAACCAAGGATTCCTTTTCCATCACTTCAAAAAGAGAGGGAAATTATTTTAGTGGGATCACATGCTAGACTGGACAGAGGAAAAATTTGTATGGATCGGATCCCATACTAGCTAGAGAAAGAGAGGCATATGGATTCCAAACTGAATTAGAACAGCCATGCATACACCTCAGTGGTGGAAGGGGAGGGGAATCATGTGTGGACAAAACAAGGCCGTCGAGATCTCTAAGTGGTCAAGTGTGGGCCACCTGGTCACCATCCTCAAAAGGAGTGGTTCTGGTGTCCATGCGCAGGAGAGAGGGGCTAGTGCCCATATGGATCACATACCAATCTTCAAGTATTCCAAGAAAAGAATAAAATTAAAAGACATGGAAAGAGGTTTATGGTCCCTCCCAAGGGAACCTTTTAGAACTCCTCAGGAAAGGCAATCAGCAAGTCTGCCAAAGTAATTAAGCAAGTGCACATTCACCATAAAGCCCACATCAGTTAAGTGAACAGAGATGAATCTTATTACAGTGCACTGTCAGCTCTGAGCCTGCAGGTGCGAACCACTGAGATGTGGCGTTTCAGCCCTGGCTGCTCGCCTGCCCCTGCAACGGGCCCCACTACAGTGGGGAGCTGCCCCTTCCACAGCTCTGGGGGAGCCGGCTGCTTTCACCTGCTCTGGTAATGACTTCTGTTGCTTTCAGAGAGGCCCTCACAGTTTCCTAGAAGAAGCCTGGGTGTAAACAGCGGGGACATGTGCTGGGATTGGCTAGAGCTTTGAGAGACAGAAAGGAAAGGTGCGGGAGAAAGCTGGGGAACCGACTAGCAGTTCAGTTAGTAAAGTAGGGAGAGTGGAACAGTTTAGAAAATCAAGAAATACAAGAACACTCTGCTTAAGTGAAGCTGATAGTATCTCTTTCATTGAAAAGGGAAAAAGTTGAAACTTCACTGCAATATACTTGCTCTCCAGGAAAAGAAGACTGAGGAATGTTGCTTTCTCAGTGTTAATGGAGCTTTATTTATGTTAAAACAAACTCTATTAATGAGTCAGCTCCAAAGCTAAAGGGTCTGATTTTCAACAACCTAATAAGTGTATTTTTGAACATAATCCACTGTTTGCTAGAGGAAATGGGTATTTATCAATTGTCCTAAGATTTTCAAATGACACCTGGAGCAACTTTGGGCTCTATTCCTTCCTACAAATAATTAAGAGAGTCAAACACTGAGGGCCCAACCGACTAAAAGGCATCCTACTAAGTCTGAGGCCCAGAGAATAACAAAGAGGAAGGTGCTAAGAGTATCTGCAGGCATTTTAAAAACGACAACATATAACACTTTTAAAAAACGCAAAGCTCATGTGTCTATCACTCAGAGAAGTCATGAGCAGACAGGTAAGTAAAGAAAACCAATAAATCTCTCCCTCATTAGAGGAGATCCTAACGACTTTGCTGGCAGACAGACATGACCACCCAACTAAAGGGACACGGAGTAGCTCTGACTGACGCTGAAGCGGGAGGCCTCAGCACATGCAGGCTCTCGTACATCTGAGCAAATGAAACGCTGTGCTGTGGCAGAAAGTGATTTGCCACCTACTTTCTACCACAGCTCTTTGTTTGCACTGGGGCCTGCAGTTGCTTACAGTCAAAAGCAGTGGGAGGTGGGCAAAGGAGGGGAGGCTGGATGACTACTCCTCAGAACCATGCAGCGCTGCCCAGGAGAGGACTTAATGGGAGGATAAATTTGGGGCCTGATGCTTTGACAGCACCTCCAGTAATAGCTAGTAAAGCAGGGGGTGAGAGCCAGCTCCAAACATTCATCATAATAGTGCAACAAGATGACGGTCTTTGGGGGAGAGTCTATGAAATTCCGGAATAAGAAAATGAAGCCCGTGTGGAGGCTGAGGCGGTTGGCGCTGGCAGATTGTCTCTACAGGAGCCTGGATATAATTGTTTTATGCTCACGAAGAAGTTATTAGCTGCTTTCTCTCCAATATGCCAGAAATAGTGTTAAGTTTTTCCCCATCCTGAAAAGTGATGCTACCAAAAGGAGAAATTTAGTTTTAAAGTGATTCGAGAACTTTGTTTACCTTACGTGCACCATTTTAGGAAGAGAACTTTTCTGTTTTCTCCAACTTTCTTCTCTGCAAATTGAGAGCTTTCTCATATAGTCCAGGAGCACTGTCCCGGGATGAAAGTTTGGTGGTACCTAAAGCTAAGAGCTTGCCAGCACAGCCCATGACTCTTGGTAGTTGCTCATCCGAGAAAAATTTGAATACCTACTGCGTGCAAGTACTATGTTAGGGATTGAGGGAGGTGAGGAAATTTGATCCCAGATGGCAAGGAATTTAAGAGATTAGTGGAGACACAAACCACAGACAGATCATTTCATCATGAAATGGCAACGGTTAGACAAAGAGTAGACAGAGGGTGTCATGGGAGCACAGAGGGGTATTTATTAGCCCAGCCTGGAGGTGCAGGAAAGGCACCCTCAAGATGGTGTTCCGGTAGTATGGAGCATTTAATCAGGCAAGGAACGTGCTGGGACATTTTCTTATAGGGATGGAGACTAATACCCGTTTTAGTAAATCACACTACAGAAACTCACTAGGATGCTCAATTAGGTTCATGCATTCAATAAACAGTCAATTTTTTTCCACTAAACCAAGAAAAATCTGGTTTCCATTCCTAGGATCTTGTTTTAAATCTTTTCCAGCAAGGGGTAGCAGGATACGGCGGGGGCACCCTGGTGGATCAGCAGTTGGGTCAATCCCCTCTGAAGGAGCAAGTCACATGCCCCTGGGTTCGAGTCCTGGCCCAGAGAGAACAACCAGTGTGAACAACTAAATACAAATGAAGATGTTTCCTCCTCCTTCCTGCAGGCACCTTTCCTTAAAAAAAAAAAAAAAAAAAAAAAACCAGCCATGCGGCCTCTGCCTGCTGGGGGCCTATCTGTACCTTTTTTGCCCATGAAGCCCACATATGGCAGGCTCTGTACCTCCTGGCTCTGAAACTGAATGTAAACAGGAAGGCAACTGGCACACCCAGAGGCAGGCCCATCAGTCTCATAGCGAGTGAGTGGTGGGTGGCAGCTGTGCTGTGCCTGCCCTCCTGAGTGTCAGTCTCCAGCTGGTGAGGCAGCTGCTTCTCTCAAGCCACAGTGCGGCCTCTAGTCTCTCATTCACCAAACCACACAGAAGAGACAAAATGGTTTGCTCTGCAGCTGCCTGTTATTTATAACTGTTTCCTTGGCCCTCTTTTGGTTTATACGACAATAATATACATTTGGGGAGGTCCCCAGTAAGCAGCTCATAAGGAAACCTTTACCCTCATGAAGAGCCCGAAAGAACAGCTCCCTGTCTGAGCAGTGGGGCACCCAGTACTTTGACACTGCATCAGAACACAGATGCCCTCGGCAGGGCCTCCAGTCTGCACCTACGACAGCTACCCTCACTCAGCCAATGACAGGGTCGCTTGTTTTTTTAAAGACAACCCTAAAATCGCTTATAATTCAGTGAATCTACAAGATAAAAATAGCATAATTGCCCTGACTTGTTACTTAAAAAAAGGGAAGAAAAACAATGCATAATGTTATCAATAATTCACTTCAAAGTGGCTTCAGTTGTCTCAAAGCCCCATTTCAGATAATTAAAACCTTCTGCTGTCCTCTTGTTAGCCTGGAGGGAATTAGAAGCCAGTAAATTCTACCGTGCGGGAATAAACAGTTCAGCTTACCACTGAGAAAGGGGACTCTCTGGTAACAATTCCAAAGTTTGCTTCCTGTAGCTGTCAAAACTTTATTTCCTGTTGGCTAATAGGAGCTGAACCAGACTTTTATAATGGGGCTCCACAGACACATTTGGGGAACACAATCAGAGAAGGAGCCCTACAAGCAATTCTTTCCATTTCCCACTAGGTTAGGGCTTCAAGTCAGCTCATGGTTCTGGAAGACAATGACCGCAGGAGAATGACACCAGTCATTCCTGTCATTCCCTCACTGACCCAACAAGCATCTATTGTACCAAACTGCACTGTGCTGGGGGAAGAGATAACAGAAGTTTTTAAAAAAGCAGTTTCTGTCCTCAGGAGTTCACCATCTAGTGATGAACAGACATAAATAACGATACCACAGTATGTGAAATTCACTAAGAGAAAAATGTACACGGTCCCGTGGTACTGCAGGTGTGAATCACTGCCTCAAAGACTCCAGGAAGCTTTTAAGGAAGGTGACATCTGAGCTAGATTTTGAAGCATAGTTAGGATTCTGGTAACTGAAAGGAGACCTGGGAAGACATTCTAGTTAAAAGCAGGTAAGAAACTTGAAACTGTGTCGAGTCTAATGTGGCCAGATATTAGGATAGTTGGAAAAGACAAATGCAAGCCTAGAAAGGTAAGGCTGGGGTCAAGGTGTCATGTGAAGAAATGTGATATTTTCCTATCCTTAATAAAGATAGGATTTAAAGATGTAAAACCTGATTTTTCTAATGAACTATTTCAGATACATAAAAAGCTGCAGAAAGGAATATACTGAGGTCTGTGTACCCCATCCTACTGAAGAAACTTTACCTTTCACACCCTTCACAAAGCCCTTCTTGAATGCCTATCTATTCCAGAGTTGTAAACCCTCTCTTGAATTTGGTACTGAACATTCTTTTTTTTTTTTTTTTTTTTTTAGAGGAAGGCAGGCAGGTACGGGAGGCAGGAATCAAGATTGGTAGGGAGGAAGACAGAGGAGAAGATTTATTTTATGGAGCCTGGGTCTCTGGGCTTTACACGAACTACTCCCCAGTCTAACACCTGAGCCACCAGGGCGGGGCTGGTATTTAACATTCTTGTTCAGAGCTTTGTTCATTGACTAAATATGAATGTGTCTCCAAACTAAAAGTATTGTTTGTGCTTTTAAAACTTTATGTGCATTATATCTTATGTTTGGCAACTTTTTCTTCAGTATTTGTGAGAGTTACACTGATGTATGTAGCTCTAATCCATTTTCAGTGTTGTATAACATTCCATTATATAAAAAGACCACAACTCATTCTGTTAGTGGAAATGGAAGCAGTTTCCAATTTTTTAGTATTACAAATAATATTGTAACAATATATATTCTTGTGGCCCTTGGCAATGTCTCAAGAAATATATCTAGGAATAAAATCCATGGGTCCTAAGGGTTAGCACAACTTGGACTTTGCGAGATACTGCCAAACTCACCTCCAAGAGTCGGTGTCCACACACACTCCTGCCAGCAGAGTGAAGACTGGGATTTCTAACATTCGATTCTAGCAACTGAATAAACTAAAGGGTGGCTTTTATAAAGCAAAGACAGAATAGTTAGGAGGCACTTGGAATGTGAGAAGTTATGAAACCTGGTGTTACAGAAATGGAAAAGAAAGCACACTTTGGTGACCCAGCAGGTAAGGCCACCAGCCGCATCCACATACATCTCAAGGACCAGGTTTGAGACCCGGGGACAGGGAATCAACCAGGGTGAACTAAAGAAAATAAATAAATGTTTCTTCCTCCTCTCTCTTTCTGTTCACCTGCCTACTCATCACCTTCATCCCTGTCTATACCGTTCCTTTAAAAAAATAAAAATAAAAAAGGAAAAGAAGAATTTATCTGAGGACTATTTAGGAAGTATAACTAAAAGAAACCACTGACTGGGTGAAGGAGAGAACAGATGCTGAAGTAACCCTGAGATTTCTACTTTAGGCAACTGAACAGATGCTGATACTACTAATAGAGATAATAAACTTAGGAGAAGTTCCTAAATCGTGGGGAGGGCGATAGGCATATTCTTCGGAAGGTCAAGCTTGAAGACGTGTAGGCGCTTTAGGTAAGGTATGACGTTCAAGAGTCAAGACTATGCTGTGGTGAAAATTGAGAAGCTTACTCACCTAGGGAGCTACAAAGAATCAGATATGCAGGCTCAGAACAGTTAAAAAAAAAAAAAAAAAGTAGAGCACAGCACTTTTACTAGTTACCACTCGTTTCTCTATTCCAGAAAACAAAACTTTCAATGATATATCCTATAACAGGTAGATATACTTCTCTTGAACTAATTCTTCAACCTGTCTAGAATCAAACCTTTAGACTAAGGTGGAACAAGCAGGGATGAAAGAAGATAGCTTAATAACACTAGACCTCAAAGAACTACCAAGCTGTGCTTTAAAAGTTACCATCAAAAAGGCAATGATCTGACATCCTATTTGACAAAGGAAACAAGCTGTGGCTCCTTTGAGGGTATCCTATTCAGACACACTTCACCATGGCTCCAGTTCTCTGTGTTTTGAACTCCTTACACCTCCAGATCTATGGAATGATGTGCTTTTTCAGGAAGAAAAAAGTATTTACTGAGACATTATAGTGAGCATTTTTAAAATTCTCTGTCTAATTCCAACAAAATGTGAATAGAAGTGCAGAAATGGGAATAACAGCTGTGATCCAGCAGTTTCATCCTAGAGGGTCACAGGAAGTTTGCAGTCTTTGTCCATTAGTGACAGGCTGCTTTTTCTGTAGTACTGAGTTCAGAAATTGTAGGCTGGAAAAGCAGAGTCGTTATATTCTAATAAAACAAAGTGCTGGCCACGAAAGACGGCAGGGTACACGGTGACTGCAGAAACCAAACTAAACCAGGCTCATATGCCACACTTCAAACCCCAAAGTGAGTAAGGAGTCAACGTCCTCACCACCTGCCCTATAATGTGAGAATTTTTCAGTCAACCTGTCATGTCTTATCTTCTAGACTTGTCCTACTGAGCACCTGAAATGTGGCTAGTGCAACTGAGAAAAGACATTTTTACCTACTGTAACTGAAAAAAAAGAAAGCAATTCAAGTGAAATATTATTCCATTAATACAACTTTACTGTTTTGGAAGGACTGTATTTTACCTTAACCAATGCAATGTATACAACATTACTGCCGCTGTAGTACACAAGGCATGTGTATAATTTCTAGTTCTGTGTATAACACCGCACTCATCTGGCTGATATCAAAAGACTGATTCAGTTCAAGATGAAAGACCTGTATACACTGTAAGCTGCAGTGAACGAAACTGAGGATAAAATAAACAGGAAGATATTCCATGCTCATGGACTGCAAGATACCGTTAAAATATCCATATTATGCAATCTACAAATTTAATGTAATCCTTCAAAAGTCTAATGGCATTTTCCACAGAATAGAACAATACTAAAATTTGTATGGAACCACTAAAGACCTCAAATAGCCACAGCAATCTTGAGATAAAACAAAACGGAAGGTATACTGCTGCCTGATTTCAAACTATATTACAAAGCTACAGTAATCCAGACGGTATGATACTGACATATACACATATGAATCAATAGAACAGAATAGAGAACCCAGCAATAAACCCGCATATAAAGTAAATTAATTTACAACAGAGTAAAAATAATGCAATGAGAGAAGAACAGTGTCTTCGACAAACAGCACTGGGTAACTGGACAACCACATGTAAAAGAATGAAACTGGACCATTATTTTATACCATATACAAAAATTAACCCAAATGGATTAAAAACTTGACTATAAGGCCAGAAATAAACCCCTAAAAGAAAATACAGCTGATAAGTTCCTTTACATGGTCTTTACTATAATCTTTTTAACCTGATACCAAAAGCGAAGACAAAACAAAAAATAAACAAGTAGGACTACATCAAACTAAAAAGCTTCTAAACAAAGGAGGTCATGAACAAAATTAAAAGGCAACCTACTAATGGGAGAAAATATCTGCAAATCATGTATCTGATAAAGGGTTAATATACAAAATGCAAAAAGAACTCATACAACTCAACAGCAAAATAAATTGATTAAAAATGAAGATGGCATGCCCTGGTGGCTCAGGCATTAGGTCTGCAACTTCAGTGTAGTACACATAAAGCCCAAACTAGGGTTCCTAACCTGCGGCTGGGGAATAACAACCAAAACGAACAACTAAAAACATGAAAAATGTTTCCTCCTTCCCTTCTTTATTCCCTCCCTCCCTTCCTGTCTACTTGCCTCCAATCCCACCTGTTTCCTTCCTCTTTACACACACACATATATAAATAGAGAGAAAGAGAATCTGAAGAGACACTGTCCCAAAGACATACAGGTACATGAAAAGTTATGCCCAACATCACCAATCATCAGAGAAGTGCAAAGCAAATCCACAATGAGATATCACCCCATACTGTTAGAATGGCTATTATAAAAGAAAAATCAAGAAATAACAAGTGTTGGCAAGCATGTAGAGAAAAGGGAGTTCTGTGCACTGTTGAAAGAAATGTAAATTGGTGTAGCCACTAAAGAACAATACGGACGTTTTAAAAAATTAACTATTAGAGCTACTCTATAATCTAGCAATTCCACTTTTAGGTGGTATAGTCAAAGAAAATAAAAACACTAACTTGAAAAGATATATGCACTCCATGTTCATTGCAGCACTATAATACCCAAGATATGGAAACAACCTAAGTGTTGATGGATGGATGTTGACTGATATACTTATCTGTAACACATATACACACACACACACACACACACACAATGGAATACTATTGGCCACAAAAGAGAACAAAAACTTGCTATTTGCAACACTTGGATAGACCTCGAAGGCATTATGGCAAGTGAAATAAGTCAGAAAGATAAAATGACTTATGGTCTTAGTTATAGATGGAATCAAAAATAAAAACGCCAAGCTCACAGATACAGAGAACAGATCAGTGGTCGCTGGAAGTGCGGGGAGGGCAAAATGAGTGAAGGAGTCGACAGGCATAAACTTCCAGCTATAAATGAAGTCCTGGGGATAGAACGTACAGCATGATGACTACAGTTCTGCTATATGAAAGTTACTGAGTGTAAATCCTAAAATTTCTCATCACAAGAAAAAAATGTGTAGCTGTGTATGGTGATAGACGGATCTAGACTTATTGTGGTGACTGTTTTGCAACGTATACAAACGTCCAATCATTGCTGTTCACCCAAAACTAACACGTTATAAGCCAACTACACCTCAATTTAAAAAAGGACAAACTGATTTTAAATGTTTTAAATTACTACTCTTTAGATTTAGATGCTACTGGTAAATCTGTACTCTGGCACATTGTGTCTAAGAGGACTTCCAAATATATAAAGAAATTTTGTCAACTATCAGTCTACAATCTGAACTCGTGCGAAAATGTTTTTCATCTTTTATATTTGACACTGAAGAATGTGACTATACATATTTTTTTTTAAATCCACCACAAAGGATGGTACTCTGTAGATCAACAATCCAGATTTGCTGGCATTTTAAAATAAGACTTTGTCTTCTAGTTCATTCTACTATATTTGAGCACCATTTTCTGAAGCAGAGTCTACAGGTATCATGGATAAAGTTGCTCAGATTATTTAGCATATACTTGCAAAAACTATAACCATGCCAGTTTCTGGAATGGCTGAGAGAATTAAAAATAATAAAATTTACAATCTGAGGTCTCTGCCAAAGCTCACTGGTTGAACTGTGGAGAGGGTTACAAAGATACGAATTTCAATGCAAACTCTTCTGGAAATAAAGGAACATCTGCCATACATTCAGTAATCAAAACAGTTTTCTTACCAGTTCTTTTCCTCATGTGAATAAGTTAAATGTGAAGCTCCAGGGAAAGGAAAAACTTACTTTGAGGCCAGGTATTTATGTTGAAATGTAAACTTTTCATCATATCAGTAATAGCAACGCAACATGGAGAAGGTTTTCACTCTACCTGACTGCACCATGAGAACTAGCTTCAAAGCATCTGTGACGCACAGGAAGGAGGGAACACTGCAGAGACTCTCTAGAAGCAAATAATGGGTGGTAAGTAGCAGTCTGTCATCTCCTGGAGTTTTTCAAAGGAGTTAGAGTGGGAGCACAGCCGTCCTGGTCACATTCTATCTTGGGTACAGCATGACTGTACCTGGGCCTTCATATGTCCTTCCAAAGTCTTGTAATGGTGTTCTGCCCTATGAGATCTTGCCACGTGGCAGTATCAGTGTAGGTCAGGAGCTGAGGGCACCAAGGCTGGGTACACAGGAAATAGTAAGTATTGACTAAAGTTAACCAAGACAGAGCTGCATTTCCCAGTATCTACTATGTTAAAATTGCACTTGAAATCTCTTTTGGGCTATAGCGGCATAAAACACAGGATTAAGCTACAATACACTGCTGATAAGTCTGTATCTCAGTATTTCATTATCACTTATTTATCCAGTCAAAAAATTTCAGTGTAATCTTCTAGTTTCTTTCCCTTACTAAAAATTACCACTTTTTTTTTCTTTTTTAAAGGAAAGGTATAGGCAGGAGCGAAGGCAAGCAGAGCAGGCAGGCAGAGAGAGAAGGGAAGGAGCACTTTCATTTTACTTAGTTGTTCATCTTGGTTGTCCCACCCGTTCCCCAGCACTGGGACATGAACCTGGCCCCTTGGGATGTATGGGGACTGCACTCAACCCTGGTCCACCACAGCACGACAAAACTTGCCATTTTTTAAACAAGGTTAATTATAGCTTTTTTTTATTACTACTTGCTAGACCCTGCAAGAATCGGTGAACAGTCTAAGTCTGAATAAGAAGCAATATGCCACTTCACATGTATGCATTTAAGAGTCTCCTATCTGATTAAAGTCATTTTAGTTCAAGTCTCAGTAAAATGATGGGAGTGCTGCTCAAAGCGCAAACTTCATCTAGTTTACCTGTATTTTTATCACACTAGGAGGAGCAGGGACAGGTTTTTATAAATAGGGATACAAATCAACATGAGGTTTTAACAGATGGGGTCTTAGTTGGGGGCCACAACAGCCCCTTCAGGTCCAGCACTGAAAGGCACTCAGCTGAAAGCACTGAAAGACCCAGAGGCGTTTGTTAGACAAGTAACTCAGGGCGTTGGCATCTTGCTAAGTGGAATCTGCCTGGTCTGGGCCAGAGTGATGGCCACGCATCTGCTCAGGGCAGTGGGCAGCGGGTACACTAACTGCAGCCACAGAGTTATACTGTGTATTACTGCTGCGAGTGATCCAGTAATACTAACAGGTCATTTCCCCGCCGGGCTATGTTTACATATACTGAATGCAGACAGTTTGGTATTCAGGGAAGTGCTGTGTGTTGACATGAAAAGCAAGTACTGTACACACCGCTCTAATCACTGGAAACATGGGGAAAGGGAGAGGCACAGCAGCAGTGGGTTAGCATCATGGTCCCCAATCCCATGCACACATGCCGTTCAAGCAAACCCAGTGTGTGACAAAGCTCACTGTTCCAGTCCAAGTCTGAGAGGTACTGTCTCTGAGGTTACTTCTCTGGGACAAAAATATCCTGGGTCTTCTTACAGTGTCAGGGTGGGAGGGCCCAGACAGAACAAACGACTAAAGCATTACAACAAAAACTAAATCCACAGAACCCTGAACAATTGGCTTCGATTCATATATTAGGGACATGATCCCTTGTCTATATTGATGGCTACCCACACAGTCCAAGCGTTCCTTACCTGCTTTCCTTTTCAAAATAACCCTCTCCTCAGAATGCCAGTCTCTCCACTGCTGACATCTCAGAAAATCCATCACAACCCACCCTCCTGTCTGTTTCTACTCAAGGACAAAATCCCTTAGAATTCGGAAGCAACCAAAATAAACTCTGAACCCTCCATGTTTAGTTATTGTTACTCAAATTTTTATTTTTAAAAAGTTGTCACATATAAAATAATAGTAGTGATGGCCAAGAGATGAATTCCTGGCTTCTCTGTTAAGATCTACTTTTTTTCTATTAAGGTATAATTTGAATACAGTAAAATTTACTCTTTTTTAGCGTCTGTCCACAAGTTTTGAAAAGTGTAAACCATTTATAATCAACACCACAATTAAGATACAGACCAATTCCACTGCCCAAAAGCTCCTCTGCGCTTCTCCTCCCATGTCTAGCCTTTGGCTGATCTGAATTCTGTCCCACAATTTTGCCATTTCCAGGAAGTCACATACATGGAATCATATACAACGTAGTTTTTTCAGTCTGGATTCCTTCATATTGCAAAATGCAACTAAATTCATCGTGTAGTTGCATGCATCAGTAGTTCATGCCTCTTTATTTCATTACGTGGATGTACCACAGCTTATTCACTCTTCACTTGAGGCTCATTTGGACTATCCCTAGTTTTGAGAGGATGTATGAATACAAATCATTGTAATCCACATACATTCTAAGGACTCAGGTTTGCATCCCAGGGCTGAGGGCAGTGGGAGAGGGGCAACCAAGATGAACAGCTAAATCAAAAATAAAGTGCTTCTTCCTCCTCTCTGTTCTTGCCTGCCTACTTCTGCTCGCCTTCATTTCCACCTGCACCTTTCCTTTAAAAACAAAAAAAACCTGCAAATATCACCTTTGTAAATGAAATCTAGGAATGGATCTGAAGACCTACTTTTGAAAATAGCTGCCTGATTCTATGTATGCTACTTTTAAGAGAGCAGATATGCATTTTCCCAGTGGAAAAGCTGTGATGCTATTTCTGTGCTGCTTCTCTTCCCAGCCCATCTATATCATTTCTCTGCTCTCCTGGGTGTAGGAAACATCTTCAAATGAGTATCACTTACAATCTTCATCAACACTTCGTTTACTCTCAATCTTAATTAATTAATAAAGATGCTAAATGTCCCTGATTTCCTATCAACACCCTGCAGCATCCTAGAAAACACCTTTTTCCCTACCCCTCACAATGCCACTTAGTTTCCACTGGTTTCAGAGCATATGCTACATCAGTAGCTTCTTTTCAATAGAGACTATACTTAATCAACTTGCAACTGAGTCAAGAATCTTCAGTATCTTACCTTTAATAAACTACAGAAAAACCAATCCATTTTCCCAGTTTATTCACAATTAGTGTATTTTCTACAAGTCATGGATACAGACAAGTACCAATAGCGAACATACTCTGAAAATTTGCGGTGTTACTCCATAACGCCAGCCTAAAGCAACACCCAGCTTTGTTCCTCCTAAAACAGTGTCCCAACCTAAAAATAGTTTTTCAAATAAACTGTATTAATTAAAGTAGAGAACAGGAAAAAAAAAAATGTCAGCATAATTAACATACAAAGCAACAGTATGGCCTACTTAATCACCATGAAGAGCAATCAAATAAAATACTATGCATTTTTATGGAGCAATTTAATCTGGCAAGTAATTAATCACAGAAACACTAAGCAAAACAAATGGATTTCCCTTTAAGGAAGTCACATTTATCATCTGTAATGTATCCCAAACTCTTAATTTGTTATCCCAACACAACACTGTCCAGGAGACAATGAACTGTCATCCTTAGAACACTGATTTCTGCTGAAAAAGAACACTGAGGTATTCAAATCCAATTTTAGTCTGTGAGCACCCCAAGAGGTATAGAAGTTCACAGCATGGAGGCATGGAGGTCTTAACCTCAAGAGATCAGTTTGGTCAAACCTCAGATAATTGCCAAATGACTCATGAAAAGAAAGCACTTAGCATTAGGAATGACAATTATAGATATTACTAAAACCCCAAAGAAGGACCCTCAAAGGGAAATAGCTTTTTATCTTCACAATAAACAAAAGGTAGAGGAGACATCAATGTAGTGAAATTTGATTCAAAGAAATTTTCTTTATTCCTTTCTCTCCTCTCTATTTTCTCCCTCCTTTAAACATGGCCCTTTCCCCGCAGCCCCCAATAGCCTTAACCAGTTTGAAGAACATCAGCAAGCTGCTTTTCTGAATGGTGTTAATTTTCAAAGACATAGTGACACACATTAGCTAAAAAAGGTTCAAGAGGTCATCCTGGGTGTGCGCACTTGGCTCAGGCAGCTGAGATACTGGTATGCAGGCCACATAAAGCCCAGGGATCTGGGTTCAAGACCCAGAGGCCAGCTAAAAAACCAAAATGAACAACTAAATAAAGATGTTTCTTCCCCTTCTTTCTTTCTTAAATGCTACTTTCTCCTCTCCCTTCCTTCCTCTCTAAAAACAGAAATTATTAAAAAAAGCAGGACCTATCTGTAGATCTCCTTCCCTATCTTCTCTGCTTGGCTATATTTAAGACCAGATAAAATGCTTCATTATCCAAAGAAGTCAATGACACTTATAAGTCTTTCCTTTAATATTCCCATCTTTCACTCACTCTTTCTCTCTGTATTTTATTTTTTTTAAGGACAGGAATGAAGGCGAATAGAAAGAGGAGGAGGCAGCACCCATTCACTTTCTTCAGTAAGTAGTTCATCTTGGTTGTTCCCCTGGGATGTATGTGGACTATGCCCAGGGTGTACCAAGCCACTAAGCCACCAGGACATGCCTCTGTTCTGCTTTTGAAGAGTTTTACCTCTTTTTCTTAGCAAATCTTTGTAGATTAAAGAACCTCAGAGTCCCAAGTCATATGTTGGCTGACTAAAGTGATTTTATCCTTCTCTTGCTTGACCTCCAAAGCTGGGTCCTATGAACATGAATATTTATTCAATTGTACAGAGAACGTCATGCTTTTCACACTTCCACCCTGACTTTGCTCACAATTTATGAAAAGCTGTTGAAGATAACCTATTTGGCTTAGGGCATTTTCCTCTAGATTTTAACCTTTATTCTCCAGTCCTTCAAATCTCTTTGCTCAGACTTGTACCACTGACTCACACCTGAACTATTTCACTCTGCCTGGCTCTTCAGCCCATTTCTCTTTTGAGAGCCAGCATGGCATTTTTATTCTGTGCAGTGATGATCTGAGATGTTGTCTTTGAATTGCCCTTATTAGCTCTCTTGATAACTGAGTCCTACAGTACTGAGGTACAGTCAACCCCAGTCTATTCCAGATCAGGGCCACAACCCAGTCTCCTGAGCACCACCTGTCTAAGAGTGGAATTGTTTGTTGGTCTATGTTGAACAAAACATTCACTGAACACGGGCAGTGTTACTTAGGTAAGTAAGGCATGGCTGCTGCCTGCCTTCAAAGTCCTCAAAGTTTAGTGAAGACGACAGAGGGGTAGGTAGTTACTACCGCTGTATGGCCAAGCCTGGCTCTAAGGGTCAAGTGATGTTCAAGATGCACTATATTTCAGGAGGTGAGCTGACAACTGGGGAAGGACTTCCAAGGCAGGAGGAATCTTGAGAATGCTATGCTAGTGAAATAAATCAGTCAAAAAGAAAACTACTGTACGATTTCACTTAAAAGAGGTGTCTACAACAGTCAAATTCATAGACAGAAAGCAGAACAGTGGTGGGCAGGGGTGGGCGGGGAAAAGAAAGTGGAAAAGGGAGGCTGATATCGAATAGGTACAGAATTTTAAATGAAATTTAGATGAAAAATTTTAGATGAAAAAGCTCTGGAGATCTCTTGCAGAGTAACATGACTATACTTAACACTACCAAACTGTATACTTAAAAATGGTTACAATGATACATTTTATATTACAATGATAACATTTTATATTATGTTTGTTTCCACAATTTTTAAATGTTTCAAGTTTTTTTAAAACAAGCTGATATGTACACTACAAAGTAGAGGAATCTGAAAAACATTTTATTGAGATGGCAGGCACAGAAGAGGGCATACTCCATGATCTGTGTCAGTGAGGTTCAGGAACAGGCAAGTGTGGTGAAAA
Organism: Solenodon paradoxus; assembly: GCA_004363575.1. Lineage (NCBI taxonomy): Eukaryota > Metazoa > Chordata > Mammalia > Eulipotyphla > Solenodontidae > Solenodon > Solenodon paradoxus. The sequence continues at coordinate 222,054 of RJWH01001570.1, forward strand.
AAGTCAGACAAGTGCATGGTTCCAGAGAGAGGCACAGCCCTGGGGGAAATGTTCTCGGGTAATGGCAATGCTCTACATCTGATCTGGTTGGTGATTACACAGGTAGATACACGTGAGAAAAGTTGCTCAATTACAAAGCTACGATTTGGCACATTTTACCATGTACAGTGACTCAATTAAAAAGACAGGATGGGTAAAATGTTTGCATCCCCATATTTATTGCAGCCCTACTCACAATAGCTAAGAACTGGAAATTACCTAAGTGCCCAACATCAGATGCATGGATCAAGGAGATGTGGTGCATAGACACAACGGAATACTGCACGGCCCTTAGAAGAGATGAAACCCTGTCATTTGAATCAACATGGATGGAACTAGAGGGGATGATGCTGAGTGCAACAAGTCAAAAGAAGAAAAAAAGATACCAGATGACCTCACTCACAGGTGGAACGTGAACAGAGGAAACAAAACCAACCCTGAAACATTTGCAACAGAACTGAGGTGACCAACAGGAAATGGGGCGGGCGGGGGCACATGGTGGCGGAGCCCCCTGGACAACGGGGAAGAGCACTTGGTGATGTGGTGGTGGGCAGGGTGTGTTGAAACATAACTAAGAAATGGGGAACTTATACATAGAAAATTATTTTAATGTGTTGAATAATCACTACAATAAAAAATAAATTAAAAAAAAAGACAGGTTCAGTGAGTTGGTAACATTCTATTTCTTAAGGTAAGTGGTTCACAGATGTTTGCTTTATGATGAAGCTTTATTGTAAACATAGATTAATATAGTACTCTTTAGACTATCAAATAGCTCATATTTTTTAAAGGAGATTATTTTGAATTAAATAAACCAAAGAAATGGACTTCAATCTATCCCTATCTGAATCCCACCTAGTAAATTATCCCATAAGAAATATTTAGCACAGTGAGAACCTTGGTCAGGGCTGCACCCTCATGGAGTAGCAGTTTGGTTAACTGCCTCTGGTCTTAGCTCAGTCTACATACATTCCAGGTACCTGGGTTCACATCCTAGGCTGGGAAGAACAACCAAGATGCACAACTAAATAGTGAATAAAATGCTTCTTCCTCCTTTCTCGTCCTGCCTGCCTACCTACTCACCATCATTCTTGCCTGCACCTCCTTAAAAAAAAAAAAAGGTCAGAAATCTTCCACCACTATTTTTTTTAAAGGAAAGGTGCAGGCAGAAACAAAGACAAGTAGGCAGGCAGGCAGGCAGGCAGGCAGAAGAGAGAGGAGGAAGAAGCATTATTATTTATTTTTATTTAGTTGTGCATCTTGTTTGTTCACCCGAGCTGCAGATGAAAACCCAGATCCTTGAGATGTATGTGGCTTAAGTCAGGCTGGAGTGGACCTAATTGCTATTCCACCATGGCGTGCCTTCTACTCTCTTCTATCCAGAATGAGTTCCAACTACAGATAGCACGCCTGCTGCCTCTTCAGGGTGTAACCAAAATGAACGCAGGAGAGGGGAGACCAATGAAAACTGTCTCTGGAGCTTCCTTGAGATTGAGAATTTTCATCATATGAAAACAGTGTCAAATGAGAGAAAAATTAATGTTCTTTGGTGCATGGGGTAGTGAAAATGCATTAGCACACCCTGTGTTTGACATCCCACGCACATGTTATTGGTTTTAAAAGAAATTATATAGAAGCCAATTAGAACAAACAATCTCATTAAACCTCTTGCAGCAGGAGCCCACTTTGCTAGAGCATGAGCAATGCCCAAGCTCTAGGGAGAAATGTATGATCGCGGTAAAATTCATCAAAACCTACATAAAAAGAACAGCAAGAGACAGTTTAAGAAGAAAATCTTTTCTCGGTGTTAGAAATCCCTGAAGTCTGATCATTGAGTGCATAATTCTGCTTATTATTATCTTCCACGATGTAACACTATGTTTATAATTAGGCTGATATCACAGAAAAATGACAGAAAAATGCAGACACAATTCATTTAACAATTAATCTACTGAAGCTAAAAATTCTTACCATGTCATTAATTGCCTGCTTAAAACGCTGCCTCAGTTGCAGTTTTAGATGATCACACACCTTCTTTAAAAACCCAGGGGGAAAGGATGCACAAGGCGAGGCTTGTTTAGGGAGGAAATAGCAGGCAGCAGTGAATTTTACACTCTTCTCTCCCCATGGAGAGAAGAGCCTTTACTGTGACCACCAAGCTTACTACTAATTAAAAGAGAAAACAGTAAAGAGCATGTTCTCAGTCAAGCTCTCTACCATCCTCGCCTCAAGCTGCCTTTTACTCTCCTTTACCTGCATTTTCTAATTTCTCAGTGTCTCAATATAAGAACTAATGCTGGCTACAATCTTTTGGGTTTTTTTTAATTTGTAAAAAATATTTCAAGTAAAATCCCTCTGCTTCTCGGGCTTTGAGAGAATAGGCAGATGGAGGAAAATCTGAACCATTGTATAAAGAATGTTGTCCCTGATTTTTCTATGAAAGGATTTTATTTTTCTAGTCTAGCCCGGGCTGATGATTCCCCACCTAACAGTTTTACTTCACAAATGTATTCTTTACAAAGAGCTTTGCTGTTGATTCTTAAGGATTTTTTTTTTTTCCAGTTTTTCAAGGCCATTTTATATAACAGCAGCCATAACCCCGAAAGGGGAGAGATTATTCCCAATCATCCACGAAATCAGTGGCAGAGTTAGCATTAGATCGAAGCATCTGTACAAAAATTTAGAAGGCATATCAAATGTGCTGATGATTCAAAAGATGCAGAGGAAAATCCCAACACACAGAATGACATAATCAGGTCTCAGGAAATATCCTGATAAGCATCCTGAATGATGGCTTGCAACAAACAAGATAAAGAGTAAAGAGTTTCATTTAGGTTAGTGGTTTTGTTTTTTAATCAACTGGAGATATTCAAGAGTTTGACCAAAACTGTAGCTGTCTCTGAATGGTGAGATTTTGTTTTATCTTTTTAAAATTTCATTGTTTATTGTAGTGATTATTAAACACATTAAAATAATTTTCTATGTATAAGTTCCCCATTTCTTAGTTATGTTTCAGCACACCATGACCTCCATGAAAGGTGAAATTTTAGATGATTTTACTTTACTTTGTTTTTTGCACCTTTCTGCACTGTTTACAAATTTGTATATGAGCAAGCAGCTGAAACAAACCGCCACCTCCAAGTACTTATCAAATGAACAATTACAGGATGAGAGAAAGTTAGCTTGACAGCAGGGGGCTTTAAGAAGATTTGAAAGTTTTTGTGGGACCTAAGCTTGTTATGAACCAACAATGCAATTCAGCTGCTGAACAACTAATACAATTGGAGGCTACAAATAAAATACGTCCATATGCTGGATACTAATAGACTCCCTATAGTCTAAGCTACTCAATCATTATGTGGATCCAGTTCCGTGTGTTACTCAGTCCAATAAATATCTAATGAATGGTTGTTTGGTTCAAGGCGCATTCTAATACCATATTTTAGAAGATAAATGTGTAAGTTAGACTATGTCTAAAGGATAACCACAGTCTGCCAGAGTTCTGAAATGATGTCATACAGAAAAACTGAAGAGGAAAGGATGTTTTGCCTATAGAAGGGCAGTACTATACATATTACATCTTTGAATAAGATAATATGTAGAAAACAAAATTTTTGCTGTTGCAGCTGAAGGTATAAATAGAATCAACAGATTCTAGTTATAAAGAGGAAGACTCCAACATGAAGGAGAGATTCTCATCATTTGAAAAACTGAACAGTCCACAGCCTATAGTATCAAGCACTATGCAACTATATGTTCAAGCAGAGGCTCCAACAAATTAGATGTGTGCTTTGGGGCAGAAATGGGGTAGACGGTCTCTGAGATTCTTTCAGATTTTAAGCTTCTGTGTTCTAGGCAGTGCTGATTTGTACAGTCAAAGTCCATCAGAAGAGAGGTTTTCCAAATACAGTCTTCCCCCCAACTACTATCACCTAGTCCCAGCTCGAAATAAGTAAACAAAATGAAGACCCTTTTTCTAATGCATCCTCATTTTCTTACTGACCTTGCAGAAATAAAAATTATACAACACAACAAGTAAGATTTATCCTAGGAATGCAAGGTTGGTTTAACATCTGAAAATTAATTAATATTGATAGAATATTACAGAAGACTATAACAAACAATCACATGATCACCTCAACAGATGCAGAAAAGGCACTTGACAAAATTCAACACCTTCTTATAATAAACAACACTCAACAAATTAGGAATAGAAAAAAAAGTCCTTTCTCAGCATCTACCAAAACAAAAAAACAACAGAAAACCACAACCCACAGTTCAAAGTGCTGGTGGAGAAAAGGAAACCCTTATAATCCCCGTCGATGGGAATGTAAACTGGTGCAACTGTTAAGGAAAGAAGTAGGGAGATTCCTCAAAAAAGATGAGAATGGCAAGTCCATTGTTATCCCAGTTCTGGGTATTTACCAAAACAACAACAGCAACAAAAACTAATTGGAAGAGACATGTGCATCCTGGAGTTTGCTGCAGCATTGTTTGCAATCGCCAAAAAACAGGATCTACCTAAGGGTCAGGTGAACAGATAAAGAAGAGGCACCCTGGTAGCTCTGCAGATAAGTCTGTGGCTCCTGTCCTGCATAGTTCACATACAACCCAAGGACCTGGGCTTGTGACCCAGGGCTGGGGAGAACAACTTAAATGAACAACTAAATAAATAAATGCTTCCTGCTCCTCTCTTTCTGCCTGTCTGCCTGCTTCCTTCCTCTAAAGTTAATTAAATAAAAATGCGGCGTCACCAACATATTGAGTCAACATACTGAGTATCCTTTTCATGTCAGTTCTTAAAACAAAGGAAAATACACACAAATACACTACAGAGCCCTAAAAAATGAAATCCTACATTTGCCACAACATGGATGGAACTAGAAGGGATGATGCTACGTAAAAAGTCAAAAGCAGAAAGACAAATACTGAATGATGTCACTTATAAGTGGAATATAAAAAAACAAAGCAAATCAACAGACAAAACAAAAACTAAGCCTTGTACTTGACAAGAGAACTGAGGCTGCCAGAGGGGAAGCGGGTGAGAGGTGGGAGAAAGGACAGTGGGGTTCCAACGGACAGTGACAGAGGTCTGTGAGATATTTGGTGGTGGGTGTGGTGTGCTATTAAATACTTGACAGAAGGTGAACCTGCACATCTATCTTTATATTATTCTATAAATCAAAGTTGTTTTTTAATTTAAAAAAATATTAATAACGAAAATTCCATATGATCCCATGATCTCACTTCTGGAATTTACCTGAAAAACACAACTACAGTAGTTCAAAGAGACATATGAACTCCTGTTTTTATTGCAGCATTATTTAAACAGCCAAGAGCTTGAAACAACCTATGTGCCCATCAAAAGATGGGAGGATAAAGATGTGGTATATAAGACACAATGGAACACTACTCAGGTATCAAAAAGGATGAAATCCTGCCATTTGCAGCAACATGGATGCCCTAGAGGGAATTATGCTTCGTAAGATCAGTCAGAATGAGAAAGACAAACACAGTATGATTTCACTCATATGCGGTATATAAAGAAACTAATCACACAAATGAACCAAATTGAACCTTTAGTTCAATAAACTTTTAGTCTATAGAACCAAAGTGATTACCAGAAGGGAAAGGGCAGGGTTTGGGAAAACGTCGTAAAAGGGACCGATCATATGGTGATGGACAGAACTGGATTTTTGGTGGTCAACTTCATAATTACATACAGATGTTGATTTACAATGATGCACACATTACACAACCAGTGTTTACACCTTGGCTGCCTCAGCTGCCTGAGCCACAGCCTTGCCTGTACCTTAAAAGTTTTTTTAAAAAATAAATAAAAATATTTCTATAACAAAAAAGGCCAAAGCTAAATGTTTTTTAGTATTTAAAATATAAGAGAGAAAATTCAAAACCATCTGCACTCTCTCAAACCAGAGATAAGAACACATTCGTATCCCTTTAGTTACTTGCATATTCATTTTGGGCACATTATCCGGCAGAAAGGCAGACTGCTCACTTGAATATAATAAAGTCAAGGTCTCACGGTATCTCTTCAAAGGGCTACAAGTGATGGAAAACAAACTTTCTTCATCCAAACTATTTTCCCATCATTGATGCTAAACAAAGGCTGAGCCGGGCATTGCCCCTGAGTCAGTGAATAATATCATTTTATATCTCTGGTCCCTTCTAAGTCACATGAGTAAGACTAAGGGTTGTGAACCCAGTAAGATGGGGGAGGGAATGCTTGTTTACAATTAAGTCCCTTGCAGATCATCAGAACTGAAGCTGGTAAGCACCACAGATTTAGAAAGAAAAGGAAATAAAAATGAACGTTAACATATAACTGACTATGTGCCTGGCACTATTCTAAGTGCTTTACATGTAATGCCATCTAATCATCTCAATGATGACACAGGTTCTACTGTCCCGTGCAGATGAGGAAACTCAAGCAGCACTGGCTAAATAAGTTGTGCAAAGTAAGTGGCAGAGCTTGGGCTCGGATTCTGACTAACTCTAGAATCCCTGTTCTTAGCCACTATATTATGCTATATCTCAAAAAAACTGAGAAATTATCAAACCTGAAAAACAAAAAAGGAATGAGGATATGCAGGAAAAAATATGGAGAGTTCCAATTCCTACCCCCTTACAAGTTAAGTCCAAATTCAGCCTGATTCAAATCAAGAAATCATATGGGCGCACCCCTGTGGCTCAGTGGCTAAGGTGCAGGCCAAGTAAAGCCCAAGGACGAAAATTTGAGACTTGGGGACAGGGGAAGGAAAAAGGTGAAAAAAAAAAAAAAATCGGAGCTGTGGTTATCTCAAAAAAGCGAAATGCGTGTTGGGACATCCACAGGCAAAAAGGTGAAGTTGGACCCTTATATCATAGGCAAAACTTTACAATCAAGATGGATCACAGACCTACATTTAAGGGCTAAAACTATACAACTTTTAGGACACATAAGACAACATGACTTGGATTGCCAAGAAATTCTTGGCCATGATGCAAAGAGCACAGGCAAGAACAGAAAAAAAATCGACAAAACAGACTTCATCAAAATTAAAAATTTTGTGTAGTAAATGACACTAACAACAAAATGAAGAGGTAAGCAGGGAATGGGAGACATTTGCAAATCATATGTCTGATGAGCCTGATAAATAGAATAAATTAAGAATTCCTAAAACTCACCAACAAAACACCCAAACAATCCAACTTAAAAGCTGGCAAAAGACTTGAATAGATATTTCTCCAAAGAAAATTGACCAATAGCCAATAAATACATGAAAAGATCCTCAATACTGTTAGGCATTAGGGAAACACAAATCAAAACCACAATGAGATATCACATCATACTCATCAAAATGGCTATTAAAAATAGAAAATAACAAGTGTTGGTGAGGATATTGAGAAACTGGAATTATGCATTACTGACAGGAATGTAAAATGATGCAGCTGCTGTGGAAATGGGTACGGTGACTCCTCAAAAAAAGAAAAATATAATTATCGTATGATCCAGCAAGTTCACTTCTGGATATATACTCAAAAGAAGTGAAACTGGATTCTTAAATATCTATTATCCAACTTCATAGAAGTATTATTCACAACAGCCAAAATGTACAGATGCAACCTAAGTGTCCATCAAGGGAAAAGTGGATAAGCAAAATACAGGATATACAGACAATGGAATATTATTCAGTCTTTTAAATAAAAGGAAGGCATTCTGGCACACGCTACACATGGAAGAAACTTGAGGATATCATGCTGAGTAAAATAAGGTCATCATAAAAGGACAAATACATGTCTTTTAATATGAAGCTTCTTGAGTAGTCAGATTCAGACACAGAAAGTAGAACAGGGTTGAGGGGAGGTCGAAAGAAGAGTCATTTAATGAGGTAAGTTTCTGCTGAAGATGAAAAGGTTCTGGAGTTGGCTGCACAACAGCTTAAATACACTTAATTCTACAGAACTGTAGACGTGAAAATGGTACATTTTATGATAGGTATAGTTTCCCACAATTTTTTTTTTTTTTTTTTTTTTTTTTTGTAAAGCAGAGTAGAAAAAGACCCCAAGGGAATTTCAAGCTGCGGCAAAGAGGCGTTTCATACACTGATGTCACACTCACCTAAAAGTACTGCAGTCCCAATGAAAAACCTTAGTCATTGCACATTCCTGTCTGAACCTCCAAAATGAAACTTCTTTACTGCACTGCAGGTCACTAAGCCTCACTATGACCGAATGCAAACCCTCACTTTTCAGCAGAAACCAAGTTAGGACAAAACAGATGACTAATCACATGGGATTTAGTGTTTGGTTTTTCATTTCTAGCTGTAGTCTTAAGAGATTAGGGAACAGCAACTATTAGAATAATACGTAATGCGCCCAGTCATTGGGGAAACCATATTATAGCGGCCTCATTTTGGTGCTTCGTTTTTAATCTGCATAATAATGCTTTTCATTCTCTGTAATGAGAGATCAGCAGGGTCTGATTAAGAGCAAAGGTCATTACTGACAAATGCTAACACAAGGGACAATCCAAGCCTGCTTGCCACTCTAAAGGAGACAACTAGACTAGAAAATTATGTTCAGATACTTCTCAATACTCAAGAGTCATCAGCCCAATGCCTCTGCTATTATTAATCACTTAAGCTAACGTTTACTCTGCACCAGACTAAGTTGCATCCTTCAGTTGGAAGTGCCTGGTGCCACACTGCTCCTCTTCTCAACTCATCATTATACTTGCTCTTAAGAGAACTGTGACTGGTGTGTCCCTGGTGGCTCAGGTGTTAAGTCTGTGTCTGGGGTGCAGTCCACAAAAGCCTAGGCACCTGGGTTCAGGGCCTGGGGCCACAAGGGACTAAAATGAATAACTAAAAAAATAAAATGCTTCTTCCTTTTCTCTCTTCCTTTCTGCCTGCTTTCACTCTGAGAGAGAGAGACAGAGAGACAGAGAGAGGGAGACAGAGAGAGAGAGACAGAGAGAGGGAGATAGAGAGAGAGACAGAGAACAGACTGTGACTAAGAGGCAAATATTATAGCCTAAACAAGGTGCATGGGTAATGGGATTTGGGGCTACTCTGTCTGCTGAGACCTCACATTCCCTTCCCCGATCTAACTCTGGTCAACAGTGATTTAACACTCCTTGATTACTGCCTGAGGGATTTATCCCCATGACATTCAGAATTCTATACACATCCTAAGGGTGTTATGTTCTATGAACCCTCATATCTAGATGCTGCTGAGAGCTATTTCTGCTCCCTGGTCTCCCCGGAGGAGTATATATTTAAAGCTCTCCTTGTTCTTTGAATTTGAGGAAGTCTTTTTTTAGGGTGAAGGAAAACAGGCACACAAGCAGGAAGTGAGGGGCGGGGGACACTTCAGCACTGGAATAAAGGACCATGGAGCAAAGAAGAGGACAAAAGGTAAACGCACAAGGAAAATAATTAGGAGTCTGACAGAGAAATGCACTCAAGTGTCATCCAAACCCCAGGCTTGTCACTAACCATAGCACTATCTAAAAAGTCATTCTCAAAGAAAAACTAAACTTCAGCTTAATGCACTCCAAATAAAGGGGAAAAGCGATACATTAATCACAGAGTTCAAACTTTATCCACCTTAAGAAAGTTGCAGTTCAGGAGAAAAGCCTATTTGCAGTGACTCAGCTACTACTTTTTGAGAACAGCACTGTCTTTGAGAACTGGACTGTGAACTTGGTGCTAATACAATTCTCATTAAGTGAAAGCATTAAGATGTTAACTTAAAGAGATTCATTAAGGGCTTCAAATTACTTACCTTGAAAGTGTTTGGTTAGATGAAGTTCAGATTTTACTCCAGCATTTTTCTTTTTCTCTTTTGACTAAATAGGGCGATAGCCAGTAGGCACCTTCCTAAAGTAAAACAGCTCGCTGGGGTTACCTACTAAGTGGCGGCAGGAAATATGTGACAGACATCTCTAAGCCAAACTTCCCAATATTCCTTTTAGCCCAGTACACAGCCTCTCAGAGTACTTTTCCTTTGTGGACCAGTCGATCTGTGGAAGGCAGCCGAAGTAACAATTATACTGACAAGTGGACTTTTAAAGGGAGAGCAATAATATTTCTTTTTCTTGGGGCAAAGCAATGGGACCGTCCTCCTGCGGGGAGGAACAAACACAGGCCCTGGATGTTAATGACACCAGGCGGTGCAATAAAAATAGAAGTTTCTAAACAGCTGCATTTTAAGAATCTTTCTGAAGAATCAAACAGGAAGAGAGAGACAAATTGTTTAAACACAAATAACTGACAATTAAAGAACTGGAATGACTAAGCTACGAAAGACAAGTCAAAAGCACAAAGACTGACATGAGCAAATTTAGGCTGCTGAGCTTGTGGAAGTGCTTTTAATTTTCACTGTCACCGTCTAAACTTCAAACAGAGTGGTCCGTGGACTTTCCACATCCTTTACCTGCTGGGGAGACTCCACGTTACAGTTGCCATTAGATGCACTACACTCCTGGAGACACCAAAGACTCAGCTTGTCAACTTTTCCCATAGCTCTCACCAACTGGCACACCAGTCAGAGAAGTCCTTCCAACTAAAAATTTCACAAGCAACCCAAGCGCTTCCCAAGGCTATCCAAGAAAAAGAGAGAAGGAGGCTAATTTTCTGTAAGGAGGCATTGCAGTATGGAAAAAAGGATTGGGCCGGGGTGTCAGAAGACCTACTGTTTATTCACAGCTGTCATGCAGCATTTGCAGGACTCTGCAATTCCAGTATCTTTAAACTCAGCTTCTGCATGGGTAAACGGTGTACATTTTTGAAGTCTGTGACACCCTCTCTAGAGTTTGATGAGGGAAGAAAGCATATGAAAGAGCAGCACAAACTTTAACACTAAAGTATGAATGTCAAAAAGGGAAAGAAGTAAACTTTTGCTGACTTATAACATCACCAAAATTTTCTCCTCATCTGGATTTAGTGCACTCAGTAACATTCAAATACATCTTTTAGGTCATCTCCTAAGAAAACTGATTGGCATACAGAACCTGACCCGTCAACGACAATGTAAATATTGCCTGTGGCAAGTTCATCAGAGAAGTTGGAGGAATGAAAATGAAGGAATATTGGTGAAACCCTGTGGCTCAGTGGCTAAGGCATAGGCCATGCAAAGTTCACAGACCTGGCTTCAAGACGTGGGGCCAAAGATGAAAAAGAAGAAAAGAAAGAAAATGAGACAAAGAGAAGGAAGAGGTTGTGGTTATGTGTATCTGTTCAAAGCTCAGCCTACTCCTTTTTGGGTTATTATAAAAAAAGGACAAGAGCTTGAATCAGTTGTCTGATGGCCCTTGGAAAGATTAAGGACATCAGCCAAACCAGAAGACACTGAAAGAAAAAGCAACAAAGTAGAAGATAAAGCAAGCCTAAAGGAACATGATCAAGGAAACAGGAGCCAGATGGAAAGGAGTGGCCTGGAAAGCCTAAGTAAATACATGAATAAATAAACACAATATAAATTATACCCATATGTACTTCATACACTAGCCCAGACTCCGGTGATTCTTTCAAACACACACATTTGTCACAGTACCCTTGGGTCACAAAGGGATATTCAGGAAAAGGCAGTTTGTAATTTCTGATTCTTACAAAAAAAAAACAAAAAACAAAACGCATTTCTCATAAGGCCTTACACGGTATCTGATGTATTTGCTAGGTGCAGATATGCACTCATTTGTGAGATTTATAAAACTGTTCGCTGAAGAATGTCTCTGGGGTCAAGTAAGGCAGATCAGCCTTCAAAGCACTCTTGTTAGCACATCTCACCCCCGCGCTCCCTCACCCCAGTCCTCCCCACACGCCCATATCACACTTCGCCTTCTGTTCCCAGATGTGCCAAGGTCTGTAGTAAGTCACTGCAGACACAGGAAATTTGACTTTAAAAGAAAAAAAGATACAGAAACAAACACCGAATCCCCTCTCTGTCATACATGCAAATCTATACCGAGTCGTAAGTGTACATTACTATTACTGAGAACGTCTGGCAAGGCTTTCATCTGGAGCTAAATCAAGTTTCCCCATCTGTTGGGCTTGCCTCTTCTATTCAACATTAACTTTTCAATTGTTTGCAAGAACAATTTAATAACTGTTGAGAAAATGGAAAATGATAGGCACAAAGGGAATGAGGACTGTAAGAAAAGTCAGTTTTGGGTTTCATAACACTGAAGGCGCTTTCTCTCATTTACAAACAGCTCACTCCTGTGAGTGACTGGTGTTTCCTCAGGGCTCTAAACCAGCACCAGCTTTGACTCAACGTTCTCCAATATGCACAGAACTCTGTAATTGCCTTGCTGCTTCGTAAGGAACTTAAAATGACTCCATTTGCCTCTGTTTACCACAAATAGAAATAGCCATGTAAAGAAAAATGCCAAGGTTCCAGATCCCAATGAGTCATTCATTGAACTCATGGAGAACAGCCAAAATAATTTTCAGAGGAGAGCTTTCAGATGGCTCATACACAGAAAACACTCTGGCAACAAAGATACCTGGAAAGGATTTGCAACCATTTCTTGGTTAAAATAATAATAATAATAATAATTCAGAGAACAGCACCGTGAGCCGTGAGCTACTGCAACATGACGAAATGAAAAGTCAATGAACTTTGGCTTTTCTTGATCAAGTACAACAATTTCTTCCACTCCTGCAGACATCAGGGCTTAAAGTCGTAGTAGTGTTCAACACACTCCACTAAGAAAGATTTAATACCCCTCAGAGGGAGCCAAGGAGCTCTAAAAGCCACAAATTCTCATTATTTACCTGATATTAACCAGTGCGTGAGTCACCTTGCTAGCTGCTTCTTTCCACTGGCCTGCATTGGTAGAAAGTCTCAGGACTGTAAAGAATGAAAGAAGAAAAATCTGTCAGATCCCTAGTACAAAACACATATATGAAGAATGAAGACATACCTAAGAATAAGACTATTAGAATAATCAAAGTCTATGCCAGTCTTTAAAATATCCTCATCCCAGAGAAAAATACAAGGGCTTACTCACAACTATTTTATTGATTTTTATTTTCCCCTTTTTTTTCTCTTTTGTCAAAATATTCCACTCCTTCTGTACCTTGGGTCCCCCTACCTCCATTCCCCACTAACAGGATTCCATACTTGGTTTTTGCAGTCTTTTAAGATTTATCCTGGTGTGGTAATATGAGGATAACCTGGTTATCTTATTTATCATTACCCTAAAGGCCAGGGCTGATTTAGTGGAATTGGCCAGCTGAGTGTCTCCCCTGCTCCATTCATATCGGTCTCCTGGAAGTATTCAGTTGGGCCAAACAGGACTAATAACGTTGCCAGACAGACAATCATGTTTCAATGAAGGAGTAACTTGTTTTAGCTTCTCTAAGTTAACTACAAAATCAATCAATAGGATAGTCTTTCTTCTCTGAACAAATTCTCTTTTTCATACTCTCCCATGAGAAGAGAGATGATGGAAATATAGAAAACGATCAGCTAGTACCTATTCCACTTCAGGAAAGAGGCAAACCATGGCAAGTTCTCCTTGAAAGAGCAATCACATGGTGGATATCCCAAGTACATAGTTTTAATGAATGAAGCACTAATAAGAGTTAAATATGTAGAGTTCACTGTGTGCCAGAAACTGAGCAGAGTTGGTTATGCACAATACAGCATAATGAGGAAACAGACTCAGAAGAGATAAGTAATTGATTGAGGTCACTCCTAGAGTTCTAAGTGATGGAGCTAGAATTTTAATCTGAAGCGGGGGCAGGGGGGAAGGGGGGGAGGGGAGGGAAGATGCTTTTCTCCCTTAAAATGGTGGTTCCTCCTCTCCTTTAAATATTTTTTAAAAGAATATGAACTTTGAACAATTTTTAGGTCTAAGTTCAGCCCCTGACATTTAGTAGAGAACAACAACGATGTTTACATGAAAGGAGTATTGTGAAAATTAAATCAGTATACACATGCATATGTATAGGTATACGTGTGCATGTGTATATGTACATGCATGCGTATGGGTATAATATGTATATGTGTGTATGTAAATGCATATGTATCTCCATACTTAGATCAGTGCCTGGCACACAGTAAATGCTCTGTAAGTATTAGCCATTACTAATTTAAGTAGACCATTTCCCAAAAGAAAGAATGTACCTAAGACTTTCCCAAAGGAAAGAAAACAGGGCCTAAACAGCATAAAGATGCGTGTGACCAATTTGCATAGGAGCTTCAGTTTGTAGAAAGAGGGCCTATGGCTATAATGGAGGGAAACAAAACTCATCAATTTGCTCTGCATGGGTCCTATTAACACCTCAATTTTACAAAATCATGCAACGAAAAGATGGGAGCCTTAATAAAACATATTACCAGAATGTTGCTTTTCTAATTTACAAGATTTAGTGCATGGAAACTTGGTACATTTCCAGGTGAGAGTTCTACAGTCTGAACTCAGGTTTAAATCAGTGTATGTGCAAACTTATTTATGTAATGAACAAAACTGTTTCAGCAGTTCAGATATATCTTTTTCAACTCCATTGTGAACACTATTAAGATGCATTTGTTTTTACTACCCTATTAGATCTCAAGTTTTCCGACGGTGAGCACCAAAATACTTATAAAATGGAGCTGAATTTTCCACCTCAAAGAGGTACTTAATTTTGTCTGTGGATTATTTCTCAGTAATTTCCTGTCAGTTCTATTTCTTGGTGAACAAGCACCCTGATGACCTCATCACTGCATTTCCTTTGGAAACATCAATTTGATATTCTTGACAAGTTACCAAATTTAAACACACAATTATTTCAAAATGTCCTTAAAGCTCAAGCTAATCATTTATATACTAAATTACAGTATACAAAAATAATATACTATGCAGTTAAAAAAAGAAACTTAAGAAAATTACCCAAAAATGAAAAAAAAAATGATACATAGTTTAAAAAAAACAAAATAGGAGGACACCATGATTACAACTGTGCAAAAATATGCATGTATGTGGCTAATAATAAATGTTGAAAATAGTGGTAACCCTGGAGGAAAGGTGGCGCAGTAAAGGACACTGGAAACCCGGGTGCTGGGTGTGGTGTGAAATGTGGACTGAGATGCAATCTCAATATCTTAAAATGAATATAGTATTGTGAACAAAAGAAATAACAGTTTAAAAAAAAGAAATTAATGGTAGTACTGAAATGTAAAGTTTGTAAGATCTTCCCCCCAAGCTTTCTTTTTAGGATGGGAAATTATATATATATATATATATATTTTTTTTTTTTTTTTTTTTTAAGTGAAAAAAAGTTTAAAACGTGTTATTTATAGCTCAGGGCAGTTCCTGTGGAGGCCCTTCTTCTCTAGTGGGCTCCACTGCTGTACATTAATGCCATAGCAACATTAAATGTGTGCCTTTATCAAAAATGTCTCAGCTTTCCTCTTCTAGCCATGATGGAGAAACAAGATAAAATTTGTCCTCCACCTTAAACAAAAGAAAACTAGACAAAATACATAAAACAAGTTATCAGACATTGTGTTATTGTGTTGGTGAGAAGAAAAGGGAACCCTCATATTTTGTTTAAAGGGAATAGAAACTGGTACAGCCACCATGGAAAACGGTATGAAGATTCCTCAAGAAACTGACTAGAACTGACACCAGTAATTCCAGTTCTAGTTATTTATCCAACAAATACAAAAAAACACCGATTGGAAAAAATATATGTGCCATTGTGTTTGTTGTAGCATTATTTATAATAGCCAAGATATGGAAACAACCTAAATGTCCATCAAAAATGAACGGATATGAGAAAGACATGATATCACACACATACACATATATGTATACACACATGCATGTATTTACAATGATTTATTACTCAGCTATGAAACAGAAACAAAACTTGCCATTTGCAACAACATGGATGGACCCTAAGGGTATTATGCCAGGTAAAATATGTAAATGAAGAAAAGTCAATACTGTATGATTTCACTCATACAGAAGACATTAAAAAATTAACAAACACAAGAAAATAAAAACAAACTCATACAAAAAGAGAACAGACTGCTGTTACCAGAGGGGAATCAGGCAGGGGTTAGTTAAATGGGTGATAAGGTCAATCAACTACATGGTGATGGATAGAAACTAATCCAGCAGTGCTCGTACTGTAGTGTTCACATATGTCAAATTATAATGTACACCTAAAACTTATATAAAGTTACAAATCAATGTCACCTCAATTTAAAAAGTGAGGTTCTACTTTCAACATTACAGCCTCTCCTATCAATTATACCTAAGAATCCTACATAAAATATAGGCTCTGAAATTTAAACAAAATCAGATAAATTTTAGTGGGTTATCAAAACTTGGAGAAACCCCACAAAAGTAGTTTTCCAGGTTTTATTTTTTTTATTTGTAGATCTGCCTTAATAGTCAGACAGTCAAGCTGGGCAGAAGGCTAAAAATCTGTAATTGAAACCTCATCTTCTGGACATAGAAACAGGAAAGGGGCTCTATCTGGTCAGAGAACAGACAGGGAATCCTGGAGAGACCAGGGAAAAGGGTTCTCCCCAATCTGGATATGAAAGTGTATGTAATTCTTGGGCTTATGCCTGAGCTGAACAAATATGGAACAGATAAAAAGCAACAAAGTAAGAGCTTCAAGAGCTGATGTTTGCCCCACAGTCCAAGTCTCCAGGTAACCTTTGGGTGGTACAGGTGTGGACCAAGTCCAAAGTGATACAAGTATTTTAAAAACAGAACTGATGATGGAATCACACTACTAACAGAAAGTAAGATAGAATTTGAAGTCTAAATCTAACTGGGTGACTATCTAATACAACCCCCCCACCCTCCCCACCCCCAAAATGAGAAATGCTCAGAACTTTATAACTGGACCCTGAGTCTCTACAACATAATGTGAAGAATATCCAGATTGTGGTGCACCCATGTGTCTCCAAAAGACTGCGAGTCTACATACAGACCATGTAAAGTCCAAGGACCTGGTTCAAGACCAAATCGTCCAACCTATAATCCACAATTAATCATGAAGAACCAGCATATACAACGAAACAAGAAAATGTGACAAATTCTCAAGACTGAAGGCCAGCAGATGCCAGCGATGGCACAGATGACTTTAAAGCTATAATTAGGACTATGATCCATGAGAAAAAGATACACACATTGGAAACGAATGAAAAGACAGAAGTTCTCAACAGAGAAACCAAAACTATAAAAAAGAAACACTGAAAACAGTCATGTCCCTGTGGCTCAAGCGACTAGGAGCAGGTCATGCAAAGGTCATGGACCCAGGTTCAAAAAAACCAGAAAATAACATTTAGGAATAAACGCTATACTATATACTATGTAAAATTAAAAGTTCAGGTGCATCTGGTGGAGTAACGGTTGGGTCAATTGTCTCCAAGGACATAAGCCACATACCTCTGGGTGCGAGCCCGGGGGCGAGCCCAGGCTCGGGAGAAACACCAGTGTGCACAACTAAAAGGGAAATAAAATAAATTGCTTCTTCCTCCTCTCTCTCCCTGACTGCCTGCTCGCCTTCATTCCTGCCTGCACCTTTCCTTTAAAAACAAAAATATAAAGTTCACTAAATGGACTTTATAGCCGAGTGGATTGAACACGAGCCAATGAACCTAGAGATGAAAGAAATCAAATATGAGGAAGAGGAAAAAATGGGGAGGGGGGGAACAAAGTAGGCCTCAGGGACCTGTGGGACAATGTCAAAAGTCTAACATTTATGTTATTGTTGTACAAGAAGAGAAAAAAATTGAGGCAAAAAAATATTTGCAATAATAACAGAAAAAGGTTGGTGCGTGCCTGGGCGCAGTCCACATATAGGCCAAGGACCCAGATTCAAGGCGGGGGTGGGGAGGGGTCCCACCACGGGGTGGGGTAAGGGGTAGGGGACAGCTTAAATGAACAACTAAACAAATAAAATGCTTCTTTTTAATCTCTTCCTGCCTGTCTGCCTTGACTCACCTTCAATCCTGCACTTCTCCTTTACCAAAAAAATGTTTTAAAAGAAACCCTATCAATCTTTACATTAAATGTATCTGGTTTAAACACCAAATAAGACAGGCTGTCAGACTGGATAATAAATAACTAAACCTAATTAAAAGCTCTGTATAAAACAGACACTTTAAAATGGAGAAAAAAAAAAAAAAGATATATAGAAAATACTTAAAAAGAAAGCTAGAGTAGTTATCTTAATACCAGATAAAACAGACTTCAGAACAAGGAATATTACTAAAGATAAAGAGGGATATTACACAATAATGAAAGTTAATTCACCAAGTTGTGATAATCCTAACTGTGTAGCTATAGCTAACAGCAGAGCTATGAAATACAAGAATTAAAAAACAAAACAAAATTGAAAGGAGAAATAAAACTACAATTGCACTACTCCTCTCCGTCCCTTCAGCACAAGTAGAGAAAAAAATCTGTGAGAAGAGAGAAATTATCAAGCAACTTGCCCAAATTGAAAGAATGGACACTCCTCTCTCAGAGCAGAATACAAATACATAAGGAACATTTACCGGAGTGGACCATCATCTGAGCTACTTATAAAAGTATCTCAATAAGTTTCAAAGGTTTGAAAGCAGACAAGGAATATTCTTGGAACTAAACAATTAAACTAGCAATTACCAACAGAAAGGTATCTGGAAAAATCCCCAAATATCTGAAAATTAAACAACACACTTTTAAATAACCCAAAGTTCAAAGAAGAAATCACAAAGAAAATCAGAAAACAGATTGAATCTGAATGACAAATGAAAATAATATCTATAGCTATTAAAGAAAATTAATTTGTAGCTAAAAACCTTCCAAGAAAGTAAACTCAGGGCCTAGTTACTTCACTGACAATTTATATCAAACATTTAAGGAATAATATTACATCTAAGTTAATTCTTCCAAGAGTAGAAGAGGACACTCTTTAAATCATTTTATGCAGCTAAAATAGCCACTGGAAGGGAAACTTATAACACTAAATATTTACATTAGGGAATAAAAGCAATGATCTAAGCTTCTATCTTAAGAAACCAGCAAAAGAAAATTAAATTTAAAACAAGCAGTAGGAAGAAAATAAAGATAGAGCATAAATCAGTGAAACAGAAAATAGAAAAACAACAGAGAGGAAAAAAAAATCAATGAAATCAAAAGTTGGTTCTTTGAGGGGGAAAAAAATCAATATTCCTGATAAACATGTAGTCAAGACTGACCAAGAAGAGAAGATACAAATTACCAAAATCAAAATGAAAGAAAATCAGTATTAACAGCCATATGTCCATAAAAATGAAATAAAACAAAATTCCTTCAAAGATACAATTTCCGAAGTTCACTCAAGAATAAGTAGATAACTTAAACAAACAGGTCTATAGCTATTAAAGAAATGAATTAATATTAAGATCCTTCCAAGAAAGTAAACTCAGGGCCTAGTTAGCTTCCCTGACAATTCATACCAAACATTTAAGGAATAATATCACATCTAGGTCAATTCTTCCAAAACTAGAAGAGGACACTCTCACTCATTTTATGAGGTCAACATGCCTGGCTACTAAACCCAGAAAAAAACATTATAAGAAAATAAAGTTACAGTCAAATATCACTTATGAATGTTAGTAAATCAAATTCAGCAACATATATATGTATATATATATATATATATGTGTATATGTATATATATATATGACTTTAAAAGAGCACAAAAGAAATGCTGGAATGATGAAACTCTTCCTTCCGTATCTTGATTTTTGTTATAATTGCACTGCTGTATGTTTCAAAACTCAGAACTGTACATTAAGAGTGATTTTTATTAAAATTGATCAGACCTCAAAAAACTTGACTTAAAATGTTTTTCCACCACACATTTCATTCTTTATATAAACTGCTGACACACAGCACCACTGTTGTTTGACTTAGTGAAATATTCCGCTTTCCTCGTTCCTGTCTGTGTTCTCCTAGTTAACATTTTAATTCCCTTGGCAGATATGAGATTTCCCACATATCCTGTTAGTTTGTTGCTATAGCTACAAGGGTTTACTACAAGGGTTTACATCATCTTATGGGGTACATGGTCCCATTAAGCAGGTATGTCAGGCATCTAATAAAATAGCTCCCCCACTCTAACTCTCCCTCTCCCCCTTTTCTCGTTGAAAGACATCTTGAGACATCTATTAAAGGGTGCCAAAGCCTCTGGGCAACAATTCACCCTCAGAAAAGTCTACATTCTAAAAACGAGGATGCTGGTAAAGCAGCTACAGCAAGCCACATCAGAGTACCCAGAACACATTTGGCCAAAGGGAAGCCTGCTGCAAGGTTCTCATGGAGGACTTCCAGCTTCTAAAACACAGACATGATGCATGCTGCTCAGGCTGCTGAGCTGGTTGCTGGGGTGTCGACCATATAAAGGCCAGCAACCCAAGACACAGGGCAGGGTCAGGGGGCGGGGGGCATTCCAAAATGAGCTAATAAATTAAAATGCTTCTTCCTCCTCTCCCTTCCTGCTTTCCTCTAGGAAAAAAAAAAAGTATGTTTATATGATTTATTAAAAAAGAGAAAGAGACAGACACATATCTTGATGTAATAACTAGAACTTGCTATTCTGAGGGGAGCTGACCTGATACTAAAGTTATTACATGGAGAATAAGAGAGCACATCAACAGAAACAAACCTGGGTCCTTGTAAACACTGCTGAGCAACTCATCACACTATTCTGGAACTATCAGTCCTTTGAATTATTACAGAGTGAAGTAATTGCTCTATTTTTTTAGGCACACCCCAGTGCTCAGACAGCTAAGGCAGCTGAGATGCAGGCCACATAAAGCCCAAGGACCCAGGCTCATGACCCAGGGCCAGAGGGAAACTTTGTTTTTAATTTTTTTCCCACTTTTTAAGATAGTTTAAGTTAGAGTTTTTTGATACTCACAGTTGAAAGACATCTACTAATAAAAGGTCCTTCTCCCAGTGCCTAAGATGCCGTGGCAAAGCTATACATGGCTATCTTAAAAGTTTTCCTCTACTGCTCTTAAAATTAAAGTCTATTAGATTCCTAGGTAATCCTTTCTTTTCCACTATTTGCTTCTAATCTTTCTCTTGGGGTCCTTGCTTCAAATCCCCTTGTAACCAATGATACAGGAGATCCATGTAGAATGGAATTTTCACGAAATCTTAAAAAAGAGATGAAACAAACTGACCCATCGTGACAGAAAGCAGACCGGTGACTGCCCAGGAATGAAGGTCTAGAGTTAGAGATGGTGGAAGGGACACAAGAGAAGGATTCTAAAGGGATACAAAGAAACTTTGGGGAAATGATGGTTATGTTCATTATTTTGATTGTAGTGATGATAACTTCATGTATATACATATGTCAAAACTGATAAAAAATTCATACATTAAATGAGTGTAATTTATTATATGTATATCATTATACCACAATGTAGTTAATAAGTCTGGGGTTTTAATGGGTAGTTCTGCTAAATGGTTTTCTGCTTCTATGAACTGAGAGGTATCTTTCCTCATGTTTCAAACTCCAGGTGGGACATACTAGACTCTACTCAAACTTACAGGGATACAGGACCTCTTTCAGAAATAAGTTTTAATACTCACTATGGCTACAGAGCAAACTTTCAGGGAGTCAATCGCCAAAAAGTTTCATAAAAAAGATTTTTATCTGATGCCCACTTCATTTTGTAAGTCATGCTAAAAATACATAGATACAACTCCTTTGAATCCTCTACCTTCTCAAATCACATGCTGTTCCTCTGGGATCCAAGCTCTTCCATTTGCTGCTGTCAATTCCCACCCACTCCTGCACTCCCATCTCAGGGCACTCACGAAGTCCACAAGCCTCTGTGTTCCCTCCTCCTCACGAACATCAAGAAAGGGCTACACAGCTGCTAACAGCTTTCTACTGAGATAAATTCTGAGTTCCTGAAGGCAAAGGCTATTGCCTGAGAAGAGAAACTACTACACATCTATGCCGAGCAAGGGCATCAAGCAACTAGAGGAAATCTTTTGCAGTCTTTCCCTCTTGTAGGCCAAAAATCAGACAGCTGATGGGAAAAGAGGAGTGAAAAGAAAAGACAGCTTACCCATGGAGTACAGGTTGTCAAAGCTCTGGTGCATACGGATAATCTCATAGTAGAGTTCATCATAGCTGCTGGGGGTGGGCAGGAATGTATCGCCATATGTGATAAACATATTAAATAGATTCACAATCTAAAAAGAGAAGCAAAAAGCCCAAATACAGGCATCACATTATGAAGACTAGAAGGGTATTAGCAGGTATATTATAGCCAGCTCTTACTGGTTTGCAAGGAATTCTGTTGCACCCTGTGGCTCAGCGGGTTGAGGTGGCTAAGGCACAGATCATGTAAAACACAAGGACCTGGGTTCGAGAACTGGGGTGGAAGTTGGGGGGAAGGGGTACACAAAGCTTTTTTCAGGAATTTTGTGAGCTGTAAAACAGTCACTAGTAAAAATTAACTTATATAAACTTACAATTAAATAAATTATATTAAAACAAAGGTAATAAATACTCAAGGCTCATCACTTTCTAATTATTTTCTTTTATTATCTATGCTCTTGAGATTAATTTTCATCTCTTATATCTGTGTGGTAGGAATGTCATAAAATGCTGTGTTACTGTACATCTCTCCCCAAATCTGCATTCAATGATGTCATACTGGTATCTTAAAACTGGCCACGGTGGGTAGTTATAACATGGAAATCTGCAACTGTTACACACTGGGGTTATTCCCCACCCTCCCAAATGTCAAATATTTGCAAAAACACTGGGTAATATCTTGAGAAGACAGTCAAAAGGTACAATGTCTTCCTTTTACCCCGGATAACCAGGAGATAAGCAGGTGTCTGCACTGTCCCTCAGTACCAAGCACAGTGTGCTGGGACCACTCCTCTGGCTGGGACACCTCTACAGGCTCTGGTACAACAAAGGCTACAGCCATAGAGCAAACATGGTCTCTCAACTGGGACCAAGGCTCACTGTTTGGACACAGACACCCAACCCTGCCAAATAATAGCTTCTTGAATGAACCTGGGACTTTCTCAGATGAAAGAAAAAGCTCCAGGTTCCCTAAAAACATGGGTGAGCATGGGATGCCTAATCCACCTATGGCTTAGTCCCCCAACCAACAGCTCCTGTTCTGCACTGGCATTCTTCACTTCATGGTACGTCTTCAGAGAAGAAAGCTTTTTACTCACCATAAGGGTTAAGGTGAAAATGTTGTGTTTGGCCAAAAGCACGGTCTCATTCGACATAAGGAACTTCAGCAAATTTATCAAGGCTTTAGAAAAAGAGAGAGACACACACACATCAACAAGCTAGTCAAAGCATAATCAATAATGTTCAATGAAAGTAGACTAGCTCCATAGGACAGAGAGCATGAGAATGTCACAGTGACCAACGACTTTTAAAAAGCAGTTATATTTGAAGAAAGCACTGACCTTCCCAAGCACCTGTCTGCTTATCTGCCCAGAGCAGGTTTATAAAAATCTATTTCTTGCCACTCTTAGGGGCAGCTAAGCTCCAAAACTTAACTATAAAATGGACATTTCTGTGTTCCAAATTTCCTCATCACATTTGCTCAGTTTACAAGTCAAAACAAGCCCCCCCCAATCACAGGCTGCTAGCATCTTAGGTCACCGAGTTTTAGCTATGTACTTGTTTCCGACATCACTGCTAAGCGGGACATAATTTGATTCTAACTGGTGGCTAGATAAGCCAGCTAGGCTATGGAACTTACATCTATCTGGGCTTCAGTTCTGGATGGGAAGAAAGCTTATGAAAAGAGGAAAATGTCCTTAACTGCTCTAGCTATGCAAATAAGAGTGCAGCTTGCTCTGTCCTCTCAACCATGACAATATTTACCATAAAGGTCTCATTTCTGCTTGGCGATCCTTAATGAAGGGAGAGGAGTGACTGTTAAAAGTCAAGCAATCTCAGTAAAGGGACTGCCAACTCGCTGGGTTAATATGGCTTTGAAGACATCTTGTGCGAATAAATATTAAATGGAAAAGAAATGGTCAGTCGCCTGTACTCTTTCACCTGGGACTACGAATCGAACCCATCTGGACAGTGCTCTCTAGCCAGCCGTCCTACTCAAGGAGAGTATAGGGACTCAGCAGCTACCAACAGTCAGTAGTCCTCTGTCTCCCCACCTCAACCCTCCCTACCTCCACAGACTCACGAAAGACATGACCTCTCCTTTTCTAAGAACATCTCTGCTTCTTTGCCAGCAAAGAAGACTGTCCTCCCAGGCTGTCTGATTTTTCTGTGAAGTTCACTACAGCTGAAGAAGAGATATGAGCTTTGATCTGACACAGCAGGCAAGATGAGTAGGAGTAAGATTCTCCAGACACTTGCTACCTGCCACACAACTTCCCTCCCTCTCAACACTCTAAAAGCACAGGTATGGTAAAGAAACAGCAGGCAAGAAAAAGCACAAGAGCCTGTCTACATTCTGCTTCTAAAGCTTGAATCTTCCCTTCAAATGGAAAAGAAAGAAAAGCCTTGCCCCAGATGAAGGAGGGATGCAAGCTCCTTTATGAACTCCTCACCTCCAGCCCAACAATTTAAGTCCTCTGAGGTCTCATAATGGAAAGTCAAATGACAAGCAGCTGGCCCTTTTATGTTATCTGTTAAGTGATCTGTTGGACTGGACCCCCCCACACACAAAAATGCTCCGTGGAAGCCCACTGAGATCGCATAACCTGCTTAGCTCCTACCGGAAGCACAGAGGATGAAAGGGACTAGCTGACATCCACACAAAGATGACTAACCCCAGCCCAACCCTGTCTCCCTAATGAAGATCATATTGCCAAGTTATTTAAGGGCGCTCCCTCCACCTCCTAACCCCAAAGCCAGACGAGTGAGTCCTGGGGGTGGATAAACCACCAGCAGTCTGACCCTCTAAATTCACAGGAGACGAAAGCAAAGGTCGGGCGGCACATGTGGCCCTCTGCAAGACATAATGACTGAAGAGAGACGAAGCCACTTTTGCACACATCCAATCAACGAGGGCTTTTGTCCCCAGCACACAAAGCACAAAGATGCAGCCTCAGCAGTGGATATGTGGTAATTAAGGGGCAGAAAACCAGGAGAAAAGGAAGGAAGAGCAGTGATTTATTGCTCCTCTGCCGGACCACCGGACCACCGCTAGTCTTGATCTCTGGGACTCAGAGCCAGGGACAACAAGGTGATAAATACGAGGGCGGCAGAGAACAATTCTGGCACGGGCCAAGAGGCGACCCACACCCCCACCACCAGACATCAGCAGAGTCAGATGGTATTGGGAAAGGGAGTGCTGCCCTGGAGTGTTCGGAGAGTCAGTACCGGGAGGAACCTGCATTTTGCACCTGAAATTCAGGTCAGACACAACTCCTTCCCAAAAAGCTGGGGCTTTCTCACCTGGAAGAAGTTATTCTCTGGAGGGAATTTAATAAGCAGCTGAAATGAACAAAGCAGCCTTGAAATTGGTTCCCATAAGCCTCTGATGATCAGGGACTACAATTCTCTTCAAGACAGAATGCCCGAAATATCCCACGAAATAGTGCTTTTTTTCCTTCCTCCGTCATGTCCGACTTTGCACTCATTCTACCAACTGTTCAGTGCCTTACACACTGCATGCACTCTCTTCCATCCTCTGACCTGGCACGAGGGGAGCTCTAAGGCTGAGGCTTCGACACAGGTGACGATGGTTTTTTGGAGCCAGAAAGAACCTAAGAGGTCGTGTCATCCAATTCCCTCATTTTTGGGTAAGAAAACTATCCCTGACCCCAGTGAGTTAGTGACTAAGTTGGGACCAGAACCTGGTTTCCAGTTTGGTGCCTTTTTTCCATTAAGATGTGATGAAACAAGACGGAGGTGATTACATGTTAAAGGAGAAGCACTTATGTACGTGTATACACATGCATACCCGGGAGGCTTCGACTCAATGACGACACTCTGCCAACACTTCACTAGACTCTCTTTATAACTCCTCTACCTGCTGGCTACTGCAGGTAATATTCCTGTATTTGGTCCCCTTTTGCTCTTGGGCCTGCACTACTTAATAGAGTACAGGCGTTTAATGCCTTATTATTAGCTTTCTAGTGTGCACGCTCAGCACCCAGACTCCAGCACCTCTCTCAGCACGACGACACGAGCAGGCCCTCGGGATCTGCTCTCCTCGCTCCTTTACATCTCGTCTCACCCTCACATGGCTCTCTCCCTTCTATGCTTCTGCTTGATCTCTAGTATCTTTTGAGAAAAGACAGCACCTAAGTGTCAACTAAAACTGCTTCTACTTCCCTGGCTCAGGGCTGCCTCCTTCAAAATTCAAACCGGACATGGCATGCAACGGATCTGGACCTTAAAGGGCGCCAAATTCCCCTTCTCTATACAAAATCAGAACTGGAACTCGAGTATCAACAATCCAGAACCAGGCTTATTCATAGTCTATTATGGTCTAGAGATATGCACAGAGTTTGGAAAGTGAGCCAGAAAAGGTGTCGGGGGCAGGTTCAAGGACACTAGGGAACTGGCACTCAGATCTCAGTGCCAGCACACAGCAGCGCAGGGCTCATGCTGGCTGGCTCCTAGTTCACACACTCATTTTTAGAAAACTGCCCTTGATCCACTTGTCCACTTGCTACCATCTGGGCACATGACCAGCCAAACTGTTCCAAGGACAGGCACAGAAGAAGCAGCACAGAGAGTGTAGACTTAAGATAACTCTAAAAGATATGGTTGTTGGTTGTATCAACACAGTACTGCCAATTAGTCAGATGTCTGTAAAAGCCTGGTATCAAGCAAATACATGTTGTAGTCATTGTAAAGATAAGAGAGACAGGATGTACTTTTTTCTTTCTTTTAATTTAACCCTTTGGTGTATTATGTTTCCAATTCTTTTTTAAAGGAAAGGTGCAGGCAGGGATGAAGGTGAGTAGGTAGGCAGAGAAGAAGAGAGAAAGAGGAAGAGGCATTTTATTTTATTTTTATTTAGTTGTTCACACTGGTTGTTTTCCCTGGGACCCAGACCTGGAATCCAGGGGTGTGTGGCTTGCTCCTGTGGAGGTGACTGACCTAACCACTGCTTCACCAGGGCATGCCGATGTTTCCAATTTTTCAACAATGTTTTTAAAAGGAAGCAGGGGAGAAGGGGCTACCACAACCTCTTCACCAAAGATTTGACCCTTGGTCTGAGCAGTTTTGTAAATCATGAGCAACGGCTGTGCATACTCAAAACAGAATGGTACACTTTATTTCAGAGTATCTTTTCAGAAAAGGACAAGCTTGATGGCTGAGACCTTCCCAAGCCTTAATAAAGAATTCTGACTGAACCCCTTCCTCCACAGTCCCAGGAGAGGGGTGCCCAAAACAGCAAGGCCAGACCGATATGTAAAGGCATGCATTTATCTTCCTGCTGCATGTCAATAACCACAAGTCAGTAACTATGCCAGTAGTTCAAAGTATCTTAAATCTTCTATTTTTCTACTGTCCTCAACCTGATGCCTTAAAAAGAGACACTTAACTATAGAAATCACCTCTCCCAAGGTGCATTCATTTCTTTTCAAAAGGAGAAATACAACGGCTATAAATGGCAAGGGAGGTGGCAAGTGTTAGGCGCCTGGTAGACGCTAGGTATTATGTACAACACCTGGAGTATGTTATGCTCACTGAATTATCTTAAGTCTCCATCGAAATAGATATTTTTATTCCCAATTTACAAGTAAGCAAATTGCAGTTCAGAAAAGTTAAATAATTTACCCCAGGCCAGGTAAGTAGTTGAAACTAAACTGCAACATAATGGGGGAGGGAGGGATACTTCCTGCTGAAGTCTGTGAAACTGTACTGCTTCCATCTATGCCAATAAAAAAACATTGCTGGGAGTGGGGAGGCTATTTACCTATATCTGTATTTGCTACCAAAAACAACAAGTCAGAACTCCTTAACGAGGCCCTCACATATCAAAGTGGCCAAAGGAAAAATTCTTTTTGTTCAGGCCCCTCTCTCTTGAGGGGCATCTCTCAGGATTTCACTTTAATGCTTTAAACTCTCAAAAAACAAAAGTTTAAAGCAAAGACTTTGAAAAGTATATGTTCACCTATGTTCATAGCATTATCATTCAAATGGTCAAAAGATGGAAACAATGCAAGTATCCACTGACAGGTGACTAGACAAAGAAAGCATGATATAGACACACAATGGAATTCAGTCTGAAGGAAGAGAGAATTTGCTACGACAGCAGTGAACCTTGAGGACGCCATACTCAGTGAAAGAAGCTAGCCAGAAAGGGGAAATTGGCACACCCTGGTGGCCAAGCAGGTAAGTCCACTGCCTCTGGCTGGCGTAGTCCACATACATCCCAAGGACCTGGGTTCACAACCTGGCCAAGGAGAACAACCAAGATGCACAACCAAATTAAATAAATAAAATAATTCTTCCTCCTCTCTCTTCCTGCCTGACTGCCTACTCACCTTCATTCTGCTTGCACTTTTCCTTTAAAAAAAGGGGAGGGGGATATTAAATAATTAAATTTAAATGAGGTACCCAGAGTAGTCAGATTCATGGAGATAGTAAAAATGGTGGTTGCTATGGTTCAAGGGAGGGAAGAATGTGTCATAGGAACAGTTTAAACAGTTTTGGAAGATAAAAATAATTCTGAAGATGGAAGGTGGAGATGCTTCTACAACGCTATAAACTTAATGCCACTGAACCGTACACTTTAAAATGATAAACTTGATGTTCTAAATATTTTACCACAATGAAAAAACAAGCACTCCACCTAACATTCAGCACCGGCCTGACTGCCGAGCGGGCACTGACATCACAGGCCACAGAACTAAGTACGAGGCACAGGGCCAGATATAAAGGTGCTTCCTCTCTATGGAGTATTAGCCAGATACACTCACTCCGCAGAGACATGTGGACTTTTGGGTAGAATGCAAATTCAAAATGAACTCTAGGCAGCTGTGCAGACACCACTATGGCAGCCTTCAGAATAATAATCAAAGTTACCAAAGGCCTGAAATTCCAATCACACTGCAGGAAAGCCTTGTGGGTCCTTAGTTTAATCCCTAATCTTTGCAATCTCTTTTCAGTGAGGTTCTAATTCCTGATTCCAAAAAGAATACTAAGCACTCACTAGAGAAAAATAGAGACGTGATGGCAGTGAGCTACTTGAGGTATTTATTACATGTTAAATATGTTTACATTGTTGGGAAGTGGGTCCCCATGCACACTCTTTCCACCAGGCACTGCAGAAATTGTTTCTGGGCTTCTTCTCAGGAAGTACAAATTGGCTGCAACTGCTGGCTCTTTTGACTTCGTACTGGAGGCAACTGTCATTCTCCTACTTAGTTATGGCCCATGCATCTTCCTGGCAGTCGTGTACATGAAGAATGACAGCGTGTTCAGAAGTACTGGCTTTTCTGCATGCACACACGGGTGGAATAAAGGATGGTGAGCAGGTCCTGAGAAGCTGAGCCAGGAGCCTGAGATGTTCCCTAAACTCCAAATGTGTTCCCAGAGGCAGAGGCAGCCAATCTGGTTTTCAAATGAGAAGAATTCAACCCTGCTACCTTACCCAGCCCCGCTTCACCCCAGAAAGAACCTTCTTTGCAGAGGTTCCTAACTTTCATGTACCCTACTCAGTAAGGACCTTCCCAGATGTTTTCCTATCCTGCTCTGAGTTCAGGGGAAGGAAAGAAGGTCGGAGCAAGCTGTGTTCCATGCAGGAGAGCAGAATGAACAATGAATATGGGAACTTCTCCAGGACTAAAACCTGTGCCCCCACACTGAGGCAAACCAGGTGCGAGAGGAACAAGCCAAGCATGGGAAGACACGATTAAGTGGTAGCTCAGATGCCTGCCTCAGAGAAGCAGAGGGGAGGCTTAATTACAAAACCCAGTGAATGACATTTAAATAAGATTAAAAACAGGAAGGAGACAGAGAGCCTCCAGCGGAGCACAAATAAATGTCTCCAGAATCAGGTCAGAGAGAGCTGTCTGTTTGAACAGCTTTTACATGCTATGAAGAGAAAGAGATAGAAAGCAAAGACAAGACCCAGCCGGACCCTATTTTGTGCCCTGACATAGAGCTAGGCTGAGATGCCACCAGTACCAAATCAAAACCTATTCATGAGGGGAAATGAACCACTTTACGGAGGTTGAGAGAAGAGAAATAGTAGCATCTCACTTGCTTAGAAGAGAAGCAGAGGAGCTCGAAGGACGGGCTAGAAATAGCTCTTGTTTAATAAGCTAATGCCTCCAGAATCCCAGAGGCGCTATACACTCCAGCCAATTCCAGCATCTCTGGACAAAATCACCAATTACCCAGAGGCTGCCAGCAATCGGCAGGCTCACTGTCAATCAAAGCACAAACTTCCTGTGCAAAGTGGCACAGGAAGGACTTAGAAACTAACATCTACTAGTTGAATAATCTGAAAATACACTAGGTGCTTCTCAGAATACAGGCATCTGGCTGGCTGCAAACCCCAGCACCTCACTGACACCGAGGCTGATGAATGAAACAAGAAAATGAAATAGCTTTGGTTGTGTGCTGTGACCCCCCAGCAGCACGGAGCACAACAGTGGGTACTGGGGCTGGGGATTCTGGCAAGACGGCAGAGAAGGAATAATCAGGAATCTCTCTCTCCACCAAGACAACAGTTGCGCAGACAGAATCTGCCTGATGTAACTCTTTTGGAACTGCTGACTGTGTGGAACATTTGCAGTTTCCAGGGGAAGATTTGAAGGGGTAAAATGCCATCAATTTCTGTTCGAAGCACCGCTCTTAGCAGCTTATCCCCACCCCTTTAGTGGCAAGCAACTGTGTTCTTGTTCCTGAAGCATTCAGCTTTTGTGAAGTCGACAGCCAAAAGGGGAGAGGACAGAGCTGTAAAGGAACAGAATTTTTGTATACGATTGAAGTTATGCTGCTGTAAATTCAAATTAGAGTGTTATAACTTTAGGATATTAAATGTAATCCCCATGGTAACCCCAAAGAAAATAACTACAGAATAAGCACAAAAGGAAATGAGAAGGAATAAAGCATTTCACTATGAAAAATCAACTAAACACAAGAGAAGACAGGAATGCAGGAAATGAACAAAAAAAGCTATAGGGAATGCAGAAAGTAAGTAACACGACATGCCCTGGTGGAGTAGCCATTGTGTCCACCACCTCTGGTTGGTGCAGTCCACATATATCCCAAAAACCCAGGTTCACTCCCCAAGGTCAGAGGAATAAACAAGATGAACAATTAAAATAAAAATAAATGAAAAATGCCTCCTCTCTTCCTGCCTGCTTGCCTACTCATCTTCATTCCTGCTTGCACCTTTCCTTTAAAAAAATTTTTTTAAAAAGGAAATAAAACTGATAGGAATAAATCCTCATATGTCAGTGATCGCTTTAAATGTAAATAAACACTCCAATCAAAAAACAGGCTGGCAGAATGGATAAAAACTCATAATCCAGGTGTACGGTAGTATAGCATTGACTAGTTCCACAGCCTTCGACTGAGAGCAGTCCACATACATCCCAAAGACCTGGGCTTCTTCCTCCTCTCTCTTCCTGCCTGCCTGCCTCCTCACCTTTATTCTTGCCTGCACCTTTCTGTTAAAAAAAATGTATTGAAAAACAAAAATGAAAGCATGTGATCCAACTATATGCTGTCTTTAAGATACTCATTAAAGATCCAAGGACAAAAAAGGTTACAGGTGAAAGGATGGGAAAAGATACTCCATGTAAAAGTAACTAAAAGAGGTGCGCCCTACTGGAGTAGTGGTTAGGTCAATCGCCTCTGAAGGAGCACAGGCCACATACCCCTGGGTTCAAACCCCAGGCCCTGTGGGGAAGTAGCCAGTACCAACAACTAAATAAAAATACTTCTTCCTCCTTTCTCTTCCTGCCTGCCTGCCTACTCACTTTTGTTCCTGCTTACACCTTTCCTTTAAAAAAAAAAAGTAACTAAGAGAATAAGAATGTCTATATTAATATAAGATAAAATAGATTTTAAATCAAAAAAGCTTATTAGAGACAAAGGACACTATGTTATTAATAAAATGTTCAATACAGTGAGAATATACAACAATTATAAACATTTACATACCTAATGACAGGTCATCAAAATACATGAAGCAAAAACTGACAGAAATGAAGGGAGAAATACAGTTTTACACTAATGTTGGAGACATTTATGCCACTCACAATAATGGCTAGAACAACCAGACAGAAAATAAAGTAAGGAAATAAAGGACTTAACGCCACCTAGCAACAAGAGCACACAATCTTCTCAAGTGCACGGGAGGCCTTGTCCCAGACAGAACAAACGTTAGGCCACAGACTTTCTCAACAGATTTTGAAAGATAGATATACTATCTTCAGTATCAGTATCTTCTCTGACCACTATAGGATAAAGTTAGAGAGCAATAACAAAAACTAGAGAATTCACAAAGTTGTATAAACTCAACAATATACTTTTAAACAAATAACAGACCAGAGAAGAAATCACAAAGAAAATTCGAAAATACTTACGAGATGAATGAAAATGAAAACACAACACACCAAAATTTATGAGACACAGTAACAGAAATTCTAAGGGGGAAATGTATACCTATTAATGCTTACTTAAATAATAAGACAGAGGCTGCACCCTAGGCCTAGTGGCCTAGTACACCTGGGAGCAGCCCCACATAAATCCCAAGGTCCCTAGTTCAAGACCGGGGG
This sequence comes from Solenodon paradoxus, assembly GCA_004363575.1. Taxonomy (NCBI): domain Eukaryota; kingdom Metazoa; phylum Chordata; class Mammalia; order Eulipotyphla; family Solenodontidae; genus Solenodon; species Solenodon paradoxus. Next base: position 254,809 of record RJWH01001570.1, read on the forward strand.
CTGGGGGAAACCACAAATGTGGACAACTAAATAAAAATAAGTAATAAATAAATAACAAGATAGAACTCAAATCAATAACTCAACTTTACAACTTAAGCAATTAGAAAAAGAACAAACCCAAAGCTAGTAGAAAGAAGGAAACAAAGATTAGAGCAGGGAGAAAACAAAATAGAGAAGAGATAGAGAAAAATCAATAAAAATAAAAATTGGTTCTTTGAAATACAATGTAATTGTCAAAAGTTTAGATGGACTAAGGGAAAAGAAAAAAAGACTCAAATGATAAAATCAGAAGTCAAAGTGGGGACATTACTAGCAATTCTACAGAAATTAAAAGGATTATAGGCAAGTACTATGAACATCTGCATACCAAAAGAGAGAATCACTTAGATCAAATTCCTAGAAACAAAATGTACCAAGGGACAGGGAGGACAACCAAGATGAAGAATAAAATAAAATAAATAAATACAAAAAATAAAATAAACCTACTAAGACTAAATCACAAGAAATAGAAAATCTGAATAGAAAGAACTATAGCTAATAAGGAGATTGAATCAATAACCAAAAATCTCCCAACGAAGAGAAGTCCTGGACCTGATAGCTTCAATGATGAATTCTACCAACATTTAAAGAACTCATACCAATCCTTCTCAAACTTTTCTAAAAAGCTGAAGAAGAAACACTTCATAACTCATTCTATGAGTCTAGCAACTCCTAATACCAAAGGCAAAGACACTACAAGAAAACTACAGACCAACATCTCTTACAAATATTGATGTGAACATTCTCAGCAAACTATTAATCAACAGAATTCAGCAGCGTATTACAAGGATTTTATGTGGTAACCAAATGGGATGTATTCTAGATGGAAGGATGGAAAGTCTTTTCAACAAAGGTGCTGGGAAAACGAAATCACCACATGAAAAAGAATGAAATTGGACCCTTATCTAACACTATGAAAACAAATTAACTCAAAACAATCAAGGTCCTAAATGTCAGATATTAAAATAATAAAAGAAAATAAAAGACAAAATCTTCATAACACTGAATCTGGCAATGATCTATTGGACATAACACCATAGGCACAGGTAACCCCCCAAAAGAAAAAAACTAGATTTCATGAAAAATTTAAATGTTGTACATGAAGACATTATCTACAGAGCAAAATCGTAACTCACAGAATAGGAGAAAATATCTGCACGCCAAACATCTGATAAGAAATTAACATCCAGAATACATAGAGGATGCCTAAAATTTAGCAATGAATGAAATGAAATGACCTGATTCTTAAATGAAGAGAGAACTTGAATAGCTATTTCTCCAAAGACGACACAGGAGTGGTGAATAAGATCAGGACAAGACTGTCAACATCACTAATTATTAGGGAAACGTAAACCAAAACAATAATGAGCTATTATTACCTTCCACCCATTAGGATTACTAATCTCAAAAAAAAAACAGAAAACTAAAAGCAACCAATGGTTACTAAGAAAAAAATGAAAACAAGTACTGGGGAGGATGTAGAGAAATCAGAACCCTCTGTACTGTTGGTGGGGATGTAAAATGGTACAGTCACTATGGAAAATGGTATGAAGATTCTTCAAAAACTGAAAAATAGATCATTGTATGATCCAGCAATTCCACTTCTGGATACAACTCAGAAGAAGTGAAGCTAGGTCTAAAAGCATTATTTGTACACGAGTGTTCACTGACGGGGATGAGTAGATAAACAAAATGTGATATATGCACACGGTGGAACATTATTTAACCTTAAAAAGGAAAATCCACAATATGCTATAATAAAATAGACAAAACTTAAAGACATTATATTAAGTGAAATAAGCCAATCACAAAAAGAAAAATACTATATGATTTCACTTACATGAGGTACTTTGAGTAGTCAAAAATCATAAAAACGAAGTATGATGGTGGCGGCCAGGGGCCAGGGTACGGGGGAATAAGAAGGGTTACAGGGACAGACGGCACTGATGGCTTCCTGCAGTGAACGTGAACTTTCACACAAATGTGAATATATTTAATAACACTGAACTGTACCCTTATAAATGATTAAGATAATACATTTTATGCATAATTTTCTACAATTTTTAAGTCATTATGTCATTATCATGCCTAAAGTCTCCACGTCCCTCTAAAAGAGTTAGTAAAAAAAAGATGAGACCTTTTCTTGACATGGAAGTCAAGTTCTGTGTTTATTTACCTTGCTGTTGAAGTGCATCCACTAAAAGAGAAAATAAGGTCCTCAACGATCTACAATTTCCCCATTTACTGGGGAACGCTGCAGTCCTCATAGTTACTGCCCACTCTTCTTTATCAAGAAAGTGAGCTCTTATGTGTTAAGTTCCTACAGGGAACTCAGATTCGGGAAACACAGGATTTCATACATCTTCTCACTAGGCATGATCAGACGCCACAGCCTTTGCCTAGGGCCCTTGCTTCTATATTCCAATATTACCCAACTGAAGACCATCAAGTCAACTTTAAGAAACCTGACAGATGATGAGAATATGTTTCAGTAGGTGACTGGATAAAGAATCACGAACTTTTCTACCCAAAGGAGGGAAGGCCAATCACAGACCTGTCCCACTACCTAGAGGTCCAGACACTGATGATACCTTATGAAACCAAACAACATGCTCCTTGAGAACTAGTACAGGCAGAGCCACAAAAGCATGCTTTTTCCTTTGTTGCATTTAGTTGACAAGATGCAGAGAGGTCTATGAGGGCTGACACTCTCTGGATACGATGTGACTTCACATGCAGAGAAAAGAACAAAGAGATTTCTCACTCTTTATAGGGGTTTTTAGGTTAGAATCTTTTTCTCCCTCTAGTACATTAAACCTTTTTGAAATTCTCATCTTTTGCTTCTGTCTAGTTTGTAAGGAGATGAGAGAAATAGTCAGAACAGTATAAACTTTGCATTTAGCTAAACGTATTGATTTGAAAGAAGAGCTTCCTGACATTCTTTTTCAGTTCTGGAGTTTTCTATAGTGCTGTATCAAATTTTTTATAACAAAATTATGGAAACAGAAATACCTTCTAATGCCACCATATTAGAACATTCTAACTTTGAGAGGAACTGATTACCCACAGAGGAAAAAGCTTCCATCCTTTTTTATATGGAAGCTGGAACACTCTTAATTAGTCAAATCGAGCCTAGACTACATCTGATAATACACTCTCTAAATCAAGGAAAATTGGGAGAAAAGAGGAAGAACAATTTAAAAAGCAATTTTAAAAAACAATACAGCAATAGTAGCTACCAAAATTCCTCTTCCATCTACTCTAGCTATTTACTGCTATGTTCTTTCCCACCTAGATACCCTCTTCAAACCTAAAAGCAGCAACATTGTAGAGTTCTATAAGACGATGTCACTAGCGGCGAAACCTGGTTGAAGGGTACAAGAACTCTGTATTATTTTTGCAAGTAACTTCCTGTGAGTCTATAATTACACAAAAATTAAAAGTTTAAAAAATAGCACAGTCCTGTGGCTCAGGCGGCTAAGGTTCAGGTCGTGTAAGGTCCATGAGCTGGGGGTTTGAAAAAGAAACTAAAGTAAAATTAAAGTAAATTAAAGTCTCTCTCTCTCCCGCCCTCTCTCCCTCTCTCTCTCCTGTCTCTCTCCTCCTCTGTCTCCCTCTCCTCTCTCCCGCACGCGTGCGCACACACAGATATGTAAACCATGTTTTTAGTTGTGCCATATAAGGCCTCCTTCAGAGCATAACTACTCTCTATGAAAATAAGTAAATAAATAAGTAAAAGTTCAAAGGGTAGTTTCCCCAAATCAGGAGGGACTGCCGAACTGTCAAAGCTCTACCTGTACCGGAACGACCAGATACGACTCTGGCTCACATCAGTCTTTCTCCTGAAAAATGTCGGTCCTAGATGACCAGACCCACGCTGTAACAGGATTTCAGTGAAGGCTCTTAATTCCCACTCTCGAGACATACCTCACCACAGTCATAGGCTCCTGCCAGTGACGAGAGAGCCAGCTGGATTCAGAAAGCTGTGACGCTCTCTAGGTTTTCCATTTTTCCCAGTAGATAACTAAAAGGTCAGGCCGTGTACAAGTTCTCTCTTTCTCACAAAGCTCTGAATGCTTTGGATGCTATTTAGCACAATGAAGCTGAACAGATTGTTTCGGGGGCTTCGGGGGCCTCTCTCCCTGCAGGGAGACAAATGTTGCCTAGTGATCTGAGTCTGAGCACACGAGGCGGGAACTCTAAGTTCCAATCATGACTGTTTAGTGTCTGGTTCCGTGATCCTTAGCAAGTCACTTACCCTTTTCTACCTCCACTCCCTTGCCCAACAAATGGTAATAAAAATAATGACTTATCACCCAGGGATGTAGCAGTGAAAGGGTAAGAAGGATTGTGACCCAGAGATAAATGAATACAACATACAAAATAGAATAAATCTGTCTTTAAATTGACCCATATTTTCAAACTATGGAAAGCCACACTATTTACATACAGGCTGCCTCTCCAAAGCCCCTTTTGTCTGCAGTAGAAGTAAAATAAGCTGACTCTGTGATGATCTTTCAAGTATTTACCTCTAACAGCTACAGGCTTCTCACTAAGCATTCTGCTCATTCTTTGGTTAATGACTTAGAAACCACCAAAGTTTCCATTTTAAGTGGTTAAAAGCAATCCATGTATCTGCAGGTAAGGAAGAAAGACAAAGGAAAGAGAAATGGCCCACCACTCCCTTTCACATTAATAACTCAAATTAAAAGGTGATGCAGTCAACTCAACAGAAATGACCACAAACATCCTACTGGGCTCTATTGCTGCTGTTGCAATTGTTCTTCTGAAGCCCAAACTCGACACTGCGCTGCTGGTGACACTGCGCTGCTGGTGACACTTCGCTGCTGGTGACACTGCGCTGCTGGTGAGTGGATGCTGATTCATTCTTAATGGAAATTCTTAACGGAAATAGCCATTCACTCATTTACTCATGCCAATATTTTCCAAGTCCCCGTGATAAACCAATAGTACGTTGAGGATAAAACAATGATTAAAACACAGGTCCTGGCCTTCAGGAACTTTTTTAAAGCAAAGGTAGATCTTTAAACACATCATTTAACAACATATGTAAACATAGAAAAACAGTGTAACATACTAAAACCGGAAGCCCAAACTGCTGGAGAAAGACACAGAAATAAAAGAGAGTGACCAACATGGTCTTTCGCTCATGAAGTTTAGAGACGAGGTTGCTAAGTTAAAGTTCTCAGGAGGAATGCAGTATGATCAATGAAAAAACAAAACAAAACCCGGATACCCAGATAAGAACTTCTATGAAAACGACTGGAAGGCCACGGAACCTAAAGTTGAGAAAGGAATTCTTAACATGGGATGATGGATGGGCTTCAGAGGGTCCAGGACTCTCTGAAATGACAGGACAATGAGTACAAATGGACATTTTTCTGGACACAAAGATCCTATCCTTCATTAAATTCTCAAAGGTAAAGAATTACTTCACTAGGATCTTAACCTAAAATCCAGTGTTGTTTCTCTTTTGGAGGGGAATTTTAAGACCTAATCTTTTATTCAAAATAAGACAGAGGTCAAAGAAGAGTTTTTGACACTTTTGTTTTAAAGGAAAGGTACAGGCAGGAATGAAGGCAAGTAGGCAGGCAGGAAGAGAGAAAAGGAAGAAACATTTTATTTTTATTTAGTTGTTCATACTGGCTGTTTCCCCCAGTCCTGGGACATGTGGGGCATGTGGCCTGTGCTCCTTCGGAGGCAACTGACCCAACCATTGCTCCAACAGGGCACACCTGAGCTTCCTGTAACTTGGAGAAAAAAGAGTGATTTCTAAAAAGAGGGCAACGAGGCAGGACTTCTTCCTTTCCATATTTTAGTTGAAGTTAACCTAAATATATTTCCCCATGTACTCAGATACCATGGTGACAGGAACCATATAAATAGACAGTGGCAGCAGGGAGTAGGTCAGGGCTTATATCTGCAAAATCAACATTAGGAAAAGCTTATCAGGCAGGATTAAAGCCCCCAATGAAAGCAGCTGGCTCCTCCTCATCCGTAACACCAAGCCTGGGAATATCACATGAGATCTGGGAGGAGAGCCTCTGACAACCTCCCCAATAACAAAGAGCTAATGTAATCAAACAGCATAGGAATAAAAATCACTACTCCGAGTGCAGTGAAACTTAACACCCACGTTACAAATGACAAGATGCATTTGGACCCTACTCGACTGCTTCCTAGATACCATGGGTTTCCGTGTGTCCAATTTAACACACATGCCTTACCAAGCTTATCTGCAAATAAAATTCAATTAAAGTTTGCAACACACATTTGGGCAAACATTGATACAGATAAGCGTATCTGGCATGGTGCGTTTCACACGCCTCCTCAAATCTGTACGTGTGGACGGCAAAGGAAGGGTGACGACATGGGTTTACCAACATCTGAGGGCGGGCCGCCACAGTCACACTCATGGCCACTGACTGCAACGTGACACGTTTATGCGCTCTGATGCGGCAGACGGAGTGCAGTGCTTTGCAGCGTCCCGTAACACCCGCTGCTCCGCGTCTCGCTGCACACTCCGTGTATGAACGCATGGAGCATGAGCTCGCGCGGTCTAGTAAGAACTAACCTCCAGGGCCGAGAACTCTCCAACTAATGTCTATGGCTGAAGAACAAGTAGTCATCAGGTCTAATAGACTCATATACACCTCTTCGAACCTAATAAGGGCTTCAAATGCTAATACAGCACACACTTACAAACTAAGCTGACAAGATAAAGCACTCAAAGATTTCAAGCCCTGCTGCAGTAGTGGTTTGGTCAACTGCCTCCGGCTTAGTGCAGTTCACATACATCCCAAGGAGCCCAGTTCATATCTGAGTCCGGAAGAACGGTCAAGATGAACAACTAAATAAAATAAAGTGCTTCTTCCTCCTCTCTCTTCCTGCCTGCCAACTCGCCTTGATTACTACCTGTAACTTTCCTTTCAAATAAAAAAAGTAAGTACCCAAAGACAAAGTCAACTGACCGACAGAGGATAAAGGACAGACTCCTGCCTCACAATTTCCCAGCCAAAATAGGAAAACACTAAGAGCCAGAAAAGATCAATATAAAAGATATTTTAAAATCTCTTTAAAAGAAAATTGCTTCTTTATACAAAATGATAGCAATCTTTTGGGGTGCATAACATAAGGAGATGTAAAACGCATGACACCAATAACACAAAGGACTGGAAGGAAAGGGCATCTAATAAAGCGGACAACTGATCAAACGACAGAGTACACATGACGAAGGTCAAAGACAAGTGGGAAGCCCTGGGCCCGGGGAGACAGGGCGGGGTGACAGCAGAAGGCAGCAGGAAAAGGCAATGGAACAGGACAGTGAGGACAACACCATGACAGGAAGGGAAGAAAAGCCAGAGAGATCCCAGGAGCCAGAGGTAGGCTAGAAAGGAAGAAAAAAAGAATAAGGGAAGAAATAAACCAGAAACAAACACAGGCAGAAACAACTACCAGCCACCAACTCTTTAGTATCACAACCTGTAACTTCATCCCACAAACCATTTGTACTTGTTGTGAGTCCTACACCTGTAACATCCAGAGTTCATCGTTTGTGTGTTTTCTCCTTAACCCTATGCTTTCAGAGCCAGTAACAGAAGTACCCACAGGCAACCACAGCAGTCCTGTGTGTTACAAAGAGCTGTTCGTACCCAAGAAACAGTTACCTTTAGTCATATCAGTCTCTTGACCTCACTGTAGCTCGTCTGACATTCACTCTCACCACCTCAGACTCAATCATACTCTTCTCTCTTAAAACACCAAAATGCCACTATTGCCACTTAGTGCTATTCTCCTACACCAAAGGCAATAACTGCAAAGAATTTGCTAATCCATTAATTAAAGATCTCTACTTCCCATTATGGAGGACTAAATTTAGAAAGCCAAATTGGGTTGGGAGGAAATCATGTGTCACAACAAGTGAGATGAATTCCATGAAAGGGGGCTGGGTTACTGGCCTGTTTCTTGTAAAGCCTCTGACAGCAGCGCACCCTCCTCGGCAAGAATACAGAGCTGCTCTCCCATGGGTGGGGCAACCATTCATCACTATAATCATCTGCAGAGGACTTTATTGTACCACCAGGTCACAAAAGTCACAAGACCTATCAGCAAGTGAATGCCTCAGGGAACATGACTCCTCTGCTTTCCTGAAACCTCCAATTAGTTGCACAAAAGAAAGGGGTGGTAAGCCAGCATTAATTGTACCCTTCCAGAAGAGCCACTTCCCGCCTGCAGGGGTGGCAGTGACTTTATTGGGCTACCAAATGGATAAAAAGACGAAAGTAAACACTGTAATTTGCTGTTTTGTCTCTGGCACAAGGGGGGTGGCACCGCTGACACTGTCTGTAAACAGTAATAATGCCAGATGCAACACAAAGAACAGGATTCCCCCAATCTCTCCACCCACTCCGCACCCCCTCTCCCTATGACATCCCTCCTGAGATTACTCATCTTGAGAAAACAGGCAGAAGTCTTCCTATAGCCCATATGCCTCTACCAAATGGAACAAAGGGAGAATCTGATTCCTTCCTTCTCGCTCACTCTTATTCAAAGGCAGGCTCACGAGAACTCAAGAGATACTCAATTGTTTCTACCAGCAGACAGAAAATAAAGGGGGCAGAAGAACAGGAGAGAAAGTATGGTACAGATATGTGGCATGTTCAGGTCTGGAATCGAATAAGGAGGAAATGAGAGAAAGGACAAAGGAAAATAAAAGTATCCTAAACAAACTAAAAAGTTTAAAAAAAAAAATCACCTTAACCCCGGGCCTAAGGGCTCATGAGAGGCATAGGGTAGGGAAAGATGAATTCCAAAGAGGAAGTTACCTGACCAGAGCTCCCGCCACGTGTAATGCAGGCGTACCCTACACTTCTTCTGATAGCAAAGCAGTTTGTGCACCACCTGAATGCAGCGTCTGTAACAGAAAGAAAAACTGGGGTAAGTCGAAGAATGTGGTGCACCGAGCCACAGACACCCTTCTTCTAGTGAGGTGGCTCTGCTAACTACTAAGGAGGCCTTGGTATGAACCTGACACATGCAAAGGAAAAGGTCAACTTTCAGCTTTCTGAGGAGTAAATCCTGCCCCTCCACACACTGCTTGTGCTCCGATTCCCCGTATCACTAAAAAGGGGCTACGACCACATGGAGGTCAGCGGTCAAATAGGCACCACTGAGGCCATGACCTGAGTATCTCTCCTCAGAGAAGGACGCACCATGGGCCAACTACTCCATTCAAAGGTGCAAGCACATGATACAGAATCACAAACTGAAAGAGCTTAAGTCTTTAGATCTCTTTAAACTTGTTTTCATTTAGAAAGACATGCACACTTCATTTGTAACTCAAAACCACCTCCTCACTTGCACTAACCACATGTCAAATGTTCAGTAGTTACATGGACATTGGCTACCATATGAGAGAGCAGAGATAAACAGAACGTTTTGCATCATCACTGGCATATTCAGCATCATTCACATTCCAACAATGCATACATTTACAAGAGCATTTCAAATAAGCATTTAGTAAGTTGAGATTGAAATGAAAGTGGTTTTTTTTTATTTTTCCTTTTATTAAGTTTTTTTTTCTTCTTAAACCTCCAGCTCCTGAGTCTTAAACCCAGGCCCTCAGGCTTTAGGTGGCTCCTGCTTCAGTTGTCCCAACCACCCCAGTTTCGGCGGTGTGCTGAAAGACATTTTTAAACATTATAAACATAACAGAAATTTATTTCCTTTTTTTCTCAAAGGAAAGATGCAGGCAGGAATGAAGGCGAGTAGGCAGGTAGGCAGGAAGAGTGAGGAAGAAGGAAGCATCTTTGTAATTTTTTATTTAGTTGTTCACACTGGTTGTTTCCACCCAATGAACCTGAGTTATGTGGTCTATGCACCTTCAGAGGCAATGACCTAACCAATGCTCCATCAGGACACACCACCTCTTTTTTTTTTTTTTTAAAGAAAATGTGCAGGCAGGAATGAATGCAAGCAGGCAGGCAAACAGGAAGAAAGAAAGAGGAGAAAGCATTTTTATTCATTTTACTTAGTTGTTTATCTAGGTTATTTCCCTTGGCTCCAAGACATGAACCCAGGTCTTTGGGATACATATGAACTGAGCTCTGACGAAGGCAGCGAACCAAACACTACACCACCAGGGTGCACCACAAAGTTTTTTCATCTCTGAATGGGGATGAGTTTTGAAAGTTTAAGAGGCCAGGGATGGAAGTACAAAGGGAAATACTGATGCAATTCACTGCCTAAAAATAAAAGTACCTTGTTTGATTTTAAAAAATTCATTAAAATTAAAGGCCAAACAAATGGGGAATTAGAAGCAAATGACAAGTAAGAGTTACTATGCTTAATGTACAGAATTTTGTACAAACTGATAAGAAAAAGTAGTAACATCCCTAATAAGAAAGATGGGCAAGGGAAATGGTCAACAAATTCCCACATCCCCCACAAAGAGAGCAGATATGGAAGGTTAACATTTTTCTACAATGTTCAACTTCACTTAAAAAAGGCATATTAAAACAAGGTTGCTTTTGCCTATCAATATATTTTAATGCTGTCAAAAGTACAGCAGAACAGCCAAACATTATCAAAGAAAGTATAATTGGTATAGAGTACTTTTAGAAGACAGTTTGGTAATCTGTCAATAGTCTTAACAATGTTTATATCCCTTAATCCATTAATATCACTCTGGAGAATTTAGCGACATAATCCATAACTTTTAAAATGCTTTATACAAACAAGCTTCGTAATTTTATTTTCAACAGAAAGGTAGAAGCAGCTGCGGAAAGAATGCCCAGTGCTCAGAGAACTGCAAGCCAATCATACCCATCAGAGACTAAACTAGGTCCCACAAATTCACGAGCTGAAGTCCGTAGGTAGGTCAGTTATGAACAGGGAACCAGGGAGGAGTGGAGATCAAGAAAACAGAAAAAAGAAAGTCACAGAATGTGGGTCCTGTTAATCAGCTTAAAGGTCAGGGAAACTTTCAGTAGGAGCCTTTCTCCTTTTGTAAAACACATGCGGTTCCTGACGCCCTTGTGTGCAGCTAGTTACTGGATTAACATCAGCTGGGTTACTGGAATTCTCCGCCTCTCTCCAGGAAAAACCTGCCCCAAATGCCCCCAGGTGGAGTCAAGGGCATGAAGCTCAGCTTTAAGAGGTCCAAGCACCTGCCCATTCTGGGTTCTCTGGGAACAACCCGCCCTCTACCTTTGTGGGGAGTACCCTCACTTTCCCCATCTTCTACCTTCCACCCTTATTTTCACTTTGCCACTTTGCCAATAAAACTTCAATTTGCTTTCTTTTGACTTGAATCCTGGAGAAATTACAATACGCTTTGTCTTTGGGGTAAATCTTCTCCCCAGGAACACAAGAACCCCAAAGGTGAGACTCCCCACAGTATCAGCCATAACCCCAATGTGACTACATTTAGAGATAAGGCCTTAAAGAAGCTAATTAAAGTTAAATGAGGTCCAAAAAGAGAGGCCCTAACCCTTTAAGATCGGCTTCCATCTAAGACGAGAAAAAGGCATCAGAAGAGGAAGACACGTGAGGAACAGAGGGGTAGTCAGGTGCAAGCCAAGGAGAGAAGCCTCTGGAGAAGCGAAACCCGCTGGCACCATGACGTTGGACTTCCAGCATCATGAGAGAATAAATGTCTGTTGTTGAAGCCACCAGTGTGTGGTGTTCATTATGGCAGCTAATACACACACACACACACACACACACACACACACACACACACACACATAATGGAGCCCCAGGAAGGTCATAAAAAAGGTACATTCATGAGGACTTTTTTCACAATACAAAAGGATATTTATGTTATAATGCTCAGTGAAAATAAAAGCAAATTTATATTCATTCAAATATATAAGGGGCATAGCTACATTCAAATGCATAGAAAAAAGATATAATTTTGATGTTAACAATGGTTGCCTTTTTGAAGGGAGAGAATTACAAATTGTTCTTTTTCTCTGTTTCCTCCAAATTTTCTACAATTATATTTCTCTTTTTCAGCTAAGAAATTCACCCCTTAAAACGTTTTTTAAAGTTTTGACATCCTCTAGAATGGGGATGAAGGAACTATTTGGAGATGTTTTAGATCCTAACCAGGATAGTAGTTACAACGTTATAGACATTTATCAAAATTGCTCATTCCATTGCCATCCAGAGACATTATAAGCACATGCAGACAGCGTTCTAAAAACACAGTGGGGGCGCACCCTGGTGGAGGAGCAGTTTGCTGCCTTTGGCCAAGGCAATAACATCCCAAGTGGGGCCTAGGTTACCTCTCTCTCGTGTCCTGCCTGCCTGCCTACTTCTGCTCACCTTCATTCCTGCCTGCACCCTTCCCTTAAAAAAAAAAACACCACAATGAGCAGATTATAAAACAAAAATATGAAGAAAACTAGTCTATTAATCTAGCATGTAAACCAAGAATCTAAATGTTCAAGGTTGTTACACTGCCATTTCTTTCTTTTCAATTCGTTTTCTTTTTAAAGGGAAGGAAGAGAGGGAAGAGGTGAGGGAAATAGGAAGGAAAAGGGGAAGGGAAAGTGGGAAAGGTGGGAACAGGGAAAATGGGCCGGGGAAGAGCATCTTTATGTATTTTGGTTTTTCACCCCCGCCCAGGTGACAAACTCAGGTGCCTGGGCTTTACGTGGTCCACACACCAGCATCTCAGCTACCTGCGTACCCACAGTCATTTCTTAAATCAGGGCACCATCCCCTCTGCTTTTGTCAAAGGGATGGGGGAATCCAAATAAACAAAAACCTTCACTTGTAGCGAGGATGTAGAAAAATCAGAGCTCGCGTACATTGATAGGAGAAATGTAAAACGGTACAACTATTTTGGAAAACAGTTTAGAAGCCACTCATGATAAATGTGAGTTACCATGTGAGCTATCAGATCTACTACTACGTAAACATAACAAGACAACATTCATACAAAAACTTGTACATGAATGTTCATAGAAGCATTAAATAATAGCCAAATGTCTAAACAAGCCAAATGCCCATTGATGGATGAATGGATAAACAAAATAGGCTATATACATACAATGGAATATTATTCAGCCTAAAAACGGAAAAAATTCTGATACATTACAACATGGTTAAGCCTTGAAAACACTAGAAGTCAATCACCAAAAAGCCCCATATTATATGATTTCATTTATATAAAACATCCAGAGTAGGCAAATATATATTAGCCTGGGAGGTGGGGGCGGGGAGTGGAAGAGGGGAGGAAGACTGAGAGCAAGACATGGGGAGCTATGGAATTTCTTTGTGGGTAATCAAAAATGTTCTCAAATTAGATTGTAGTTATGGCTGCACAGTGCTATGGATACACTTAAAAGACAGTAAATCACGTACTTTAAATGGATATAAATTGCACACAATATATGAATTATATCTCAATAAAGCTGCTTAAAAATTACAGCTTAGGTTTCTTAAATTGTCAGGAAAAGCAAGTTACAGTTCTCACAGAAATGTTAATTAAATACATTCTATACAGCTAGGTATGCTTGGATTCCTGATTAAACCATTAAATGTCCACTTTAATATTCAGTCTGTATAATGTGGATAAATTGGTGCTCCTCATTTGAAGGAATTAGCTTTTACATATCCTATCTTCATTTTAAATTTGCAAATTCGATGTTCAATTAACTAAGATTGCAGCACTCAGAATCATTAGTGTTTGGAGGACTCTAAATTGCCTAGATTGCAATGTCTTAACTCCAGGTTCTAAACCTCATTTTGTCATGTCCCAGATGCCCTAGTGGTACTTAAATTAGGAGAGAAAAGGAAGAATTTATTCAGTCAAAGACCCAAGGTTTAGACTGTACCCCTCTGAAGCTCAGGCTCAACGAACCAACCAAGAGGTTCAGAAAAAAAAAATCTGTCTTTTCATTCATTCAACAAATATTGACTGAATACCAATTAAATATTAAAACTAAGTTGTTGGTGTGCCCTGTTGACCTAGGGGTTTAGCCCACTGGGCACAGTCCACTTACATCCCAAGGTCTACAGTTCAAGACTGAGGGCCCAGGGACACAACCAAGATGAACAACTAAAAAAAAAGATAAAGTGCTTCTTTCTCTTCTGTCTTCCTGTCTGCCTGCCTATGCACTTTTGTTCCTGCTGCACCTTCCCTTTAAAAAGACAAATGAACAACTAAGTTGTCAAGTTCCTGGAAACTGAACCCAAATAACCTGCTAGTTTCAGGAAAATGAAAAAGGCCCTTCCTCTTGAAACTTCTGACATGAAATAATGAGTGAGAAAACAGAAAGAGAAGATATACAAAAGCAAGTTATCAGGACAAAAAGTGGCTCCTCCCCCACGAGTCTGCCCCCATTGCAATTCAGCTGAATGAGAGATTCAAGCAAAGAATCCCACCTTCTCGAGGTTCTGTGGGTTCTGTGGCTTTAACCTGAGATGGAGAGATCCCACTAACTTCAGCAGACATGTATCAATTTGTAAGATGCCAATTTAACGGTCTAAGGAATCAAGCAAAAATGGGAGTATTAATGTCCTGGATCTCTTAACATAGGGAGAAAAAAAAGAAGGAAAAAAAGCACTACTAACCTCCCTCTGTGGAGTGAGAGCCAAAGACACTAGCTAAAGGAGTTAAAATGCCTGACAACATATCAAAGACACAACTGAAGCGAACTAAATCTCTAAGTTAAATTCCTAAAATTGCTCTGATGTAGAAGTTTTCAAAATATTACCACTAACGGGCCTGCACTGCTACCTACTAGTCTCTTCATGTGCCCATTACTCAGATGTGCGTTCTTCCCAGTCCTTGTAAGTGGTCTTGTGAGACCCCTTCAGGTAGGTTTTACGAGAAAACCATGTGAACAGACCTTTCGTCAAACACTTCAGTATCTTTAGAGGAATACTGAAAATATTACACAGACGATACAGAAATATAAATATATAAATCCATAACACATCAGAAAAATTGAAATAATTTTTAATTCTCTAAACATGTACATCAAAACAGCTTACCAAGTGATATACCTTGTAGGGTAAATCACTCTAACAAGTTTCAAAGTCATTTATAAAAATTTAGAAACTGCAGACTGGCCTGCTGTCCGATGCAGGATGCCCCTGTCTTGAGTCGGGAAGCTATGAACTCGTCTGCCAATTTCCCCATTAAGGAAGCGCAGTCACTAGGTTCCTGATGCTGAAAGCAACGCTGCCAGCGGGCAGGACCACAGTGCATGGTACAGTCCTGGACGCCAGCACGCCTCATGTGGTCTGGATATGACAGCCTACCCCTTGGCCCTAATGACAATGCCACCCCAATACAGAGACCCTGGGGAGCAGCCCTGAGATATCACCTACATCTTCCTCCCCTGATGCCACCACCCTCCGGTTCAAAAGCTATCCACATCCACTCCAACAGTGTTCCCAGGCTCTGTTCCTGTCTCTGCAGTCACCCAACAGGTGACATTAGCCTGTAGTCCAATAACGTATTTACCATGCAGAATGAAAATTTTAACAAACGTGATGATCTAAAGCTACATATAGGCTGAATGACTCCAAATGTGCTGCCCTGGGATCATTTATTGCATGTGTGTAGTGGTTTCCTATTTCAACGCAAGTCAGTTCCATTTTGACTTGATATCTTCTTGTGGGTCCAGTCAAGTCTTTTTTCTTCCCAAAGACTTGGGAATCGTGACTTAGAAAGAGTCCAAGTTTTCCATATAAGGGTAACTTAGAGGAGAGTTCATTCTCTTCACAGACTATTTCCTCTCATTCCCAAATCTTGTGGCAGCAAGAATCAAAGAGGACAGGCAGGACTGACTGGTTTTTCCCAGATCTTACTGCTTTATGCAAGAGTCTCTGTCTCTCTCTCTCAGCACTTTCTACTATTATTACTTTACCTACAGCATTCATACGCAGATGTGAAATTATTTCATTTCTGACCCACATTTTAGTTTTGAGTATCAATTCTTTCCACATAACATATTTCTTCACATTTCACCAGGAGGATTATAAACTTATCTGAAGTGGTAGAAATTCCCGCTGCTTTCAGTTTCTCATTCTGCTGCATGCTGTTGAAAAGCAGCAACTAATGAGAAGTGAGAGCCACAACCTGGCCTGATGCCCAGCTGGGAGCAGGGAAGTTCACCTAAAAAGGACTTGATGCGCCAAATGCCAAAAACTAGAAAGGGAGTTGGAAATGGGAGGGGAAGACCTGGAAACATGCCCATGGGTAGTAATGGAGAAAGTGAATTCAGCCTGAGGGTGGGACCTTCTGCCCAGCCTCTGTCAGCTTGATGCCTCATTATCTTCTCTGTCTTCCCTAACCTCAGGACATTCAATTAGGGAGCAGGTGGAAAAAGCAACTGAGAAAGCAAGGCAATACAAAAACTCTTCTGAGACTGAAGTTAAGGATTAGAGGAGAGGGAGTTCGAATACTTACTGTAGGAGCAGGTTCACGGGCAGAGGGTTTGTGTGGACAGATAGACACCTGTAACTCCACATACTGTATATACAATTTTACGTCATATCCACCTTCAACTATTTCCTCATCATCTATTTAATCTCAGGAAATTTTTTTTCCTATTTTCCTAAATTTATAAAAATTTAGAAACTGCAGACTGGCCTCCTGTCAGGTACACAACTCTGGCAGCCAGCCTACGAGATGCCCCCAGCAGCCCCTACCTCCTGGCATTCACCTTCTTGTGTGGTCCCTTCCCACGAATACCAGGGTTGGTCTGTATGACCAACAGATATGCTATGTCATTTGAAATTAGATTATTAGCGTCCATCCTGGGGTCTTAGCCTCCTCTTTCTCTCTTGCATTACTTGTAGTGAAGAAAGTCAGCTGCCATGTCGAGCAAGCCTAGGCCCAGGTAAGGACCTGGGGCCTCAAGGTAACCATGTGAGTGAGCTTGCAAGCAGTCTCCAGCCTCAGGAAAGTCTCAGATGCCTGCAACCCCAGCTAATACTTTGATTGCAGTCTCATAAGAAGCCCTATGCCTGCTAAGCTACTCCTGAATTCCCAAACCTCAGAAATGGTGAGTTAGTGTTTGTGTTAAATGACTAGCTTTTGGCATTGTTTGTTATACAGCAATAAACAGCTAATATACCTGAGAAACAATGGCAATAGCTTAGGATTTACAGTAAGAAAATCTGGGTTCAAGTCCAGGCAATGGTGCTTACTGACAGAATAAGGCAAGGTAAAGCATTTAATCTCCTGAGACTGTTTCCTTACTTGGAAATGAGAAACTGAGACTATGATAACACACTACAAAGTAAACAAAAGATGCTAAAACGGGAACATCGGATAAGCAAGCTGGAAATAAAAGTCTGTTGCAAAACAAATCTGATCCTTAAGTACTACAATTTAGCAATCCCATCTGAAACAGAGGTGCATCCTGATGGCCTAGCAGAAAGGCCCGCCCGCCGCCTCTGGCTGGCGCCGTCCACATGCATCTCGAGGACCCGGGTTTGCGACCAGGGCTAGAGGGGAACAACCAAGATGAACAACAATAAAGGGCTTCTTCCTCCTCCCCTTCCCTGCCTGCCTGCCTGCTCGTCTTCATTCCTGACTGCACCTCTCCTTTAAAAAATAAAAATTTAAAAAACAGGCAGAAAACTCATCTGATAGGTATTATTAAAAAGCACTTTCCATGATCTTCAAATTGAAACAAAGGATCAGACTTAGCTGTGAATACCCAAAAGACATGGAAAAGGGCAAAGTCTGTATCATTATTTCAGATTTAAGACTATCTAGCCTATACACAATCTACACAGCTAGAGGTCTGCTCTATTCTGAATAAATCCTTTACACCGCCCCAGCCCCGGCCTTGGCACCAGACTGAGGTACACCGAGCTTGCTGTTCACCAAACTGCTCCTGTCCCACCAAAATGGAGGACCTGACTCTGTTGACACTCAATTCAGATGCTTTTTTAAGGGAAAAAGAGAATATCCATATTTGGATATGCCACTAAAGGGGCACAACTCTATTTTGGCAGTAAAGACAAGAAGAAAGCAGAGACAGCACAGGACAAAACACGCAGAAAGGCTTAAACTTCATTAAAATATGATGACTTTCAATTGTCTTTAATTGGACTGGTTGTAAAGAATTGTGATGGACAATCATATCTCCTCGGGAGGCAAGAATCTCTATATCCATAATCTGCCTCGCCTAGCAGAGTTCTAACTAGGCCGCTAGCACAATAGCTCTCTGGCTTTTCCCTAATTTCTAACCATCGCCAGTTACTCTGACACCAACGCCCTGGGTGACTAAGGGGTCTGCAGGTATTCCATTATCTTTGGATTATAACGGACATTCCTGATCACTGCTTCAATGTATCTGTTCTGCTTGTCATGCAGTGACTAAAAGTGATAATGAAGTTATGAGCAGAACCCAAATTCTGGTTTGTACTTTTTTCCTCTTTCTAGAAAGGTGTATAAATCCAGGCCTTAAAACACTCCCTGACACTTCTCCATATACCCATGTGTTTTTCCTGAAGTGAAGTACACATAGAAATTCTGTGACTATAAGTTTCCTGTCAATCAATTCTACAAAATAGATTTGTACGCATTCGACGAAACAAAACCAACCCTTGGACACTTGCAACAGAACTGAGGTGACCAACAGAGAAGGGGTTGGGTAGCAAGTACTGGCGGTGTCCACTGGACAACAGTGAAGGACACTCGGCAACCTGGTGGAGGGCAGGGTGTGCTGACATATATTTAAGGAATAGGGAAACAGCACATATGGGGAACCTACACATATATGAGTTTATTTTAATTTGTAAAACAAATTTACTGCAATAAAATACTTAAAAAAAAGATTGGTACACATTAAATGAATTATGATACTTACACATAGAGATCCATTGGAAACTCCTTCATCATGTGTGTTACAATAAACTCTACCATCAGATCTGTACAAGAAGAAGAAAAAAATCAGATTGATCAGAATGAAATACATTCCTTGCCTCACAAGTTGGGAAAAAAACTTCTGAATATACTTGTACTCACGCTGAAAGGCATCCACTAAGAGCATGCACTTAAATTTATTTTATATAAGGTACTTTTTGCAACACTCTTGACTACCTTCCACTTGTAACAAGAAAATTAGTTCACTCCTCTACTTCCAATAGGATACCTTGACCTGCCAATAAATTCAGATACAAGGGAGATCCCAATGTACATGGATTTCATACCATGGCACTAATGCAAAATGCCAGAGGCGAATCAGACTGAGAACCCAGTGAGGAGGTAAGCAGAGAAGAAATAACAGCTCACATTCTTGTAACCACAGACTCAACTCTAAAGTTTTGTCAGTCTGTCTCATCTCACTATCATACTCAATTTTAATTGACAGGTATTGACTGAAATGAACTGCAAGGCTTTGGGTCAACAGAGGTTTATTATACAGCCTCAATCACTGTTTCTAAAAGCAGACAGATTTAAGAACTAGAGCTGAATATTTGAGGGAAATGAGATTAGAGTTCAGATCATTCCCTCAAGGAAAAAGCAAAATTCTGGGCAGACAAATTTACGTCAGCTACAGCTTCCGAGCTGAGCTGTCAGCCTCGTCTCGGCTGATCTACCTGAGCAAGTTCTGTATGTCTGAACCTTGGCCTTCAAACCGCCTGGCCAGCTGACACATCAATTTAGACCAAGAAGGGGAGGGAAAAATTTGAAATCTTGATCAGGAGTAAGATATTTTACAAATTTAAATCATGTATCAAGCTTAGACTGAGCCATTTGTCTCCCTGAAAAGATCTTCCTTGGAACAGTCCACCCTTCTACTGCGCATTCTATTTGTTGGGGCTGCTTTGCCAAACTCAACAATAAACAAGCTCTTGCAGGACAGAGAAGAAGCAGAGTTAGTAACTTCCTCTCAGAGGAAGAAGCACATCAACCAGGATCTCTCATCTCAGTCGTGAAAACCTGTCACTGACTCAGAAAATGCCAGTTCTGATGACACTCACCCAGCACTGCACACACTAAGGGACGGCAAGGAAGGTTCCTGTCTGCTGCCTTCTTCCTATGTCTCATAGGCTTCAAGCACAAAAAAGAAATGAAGTTAGTAGACACCTGAACTGACATTCAATGGCGCATTATCATATTTTTCACGCAAATAAAATCACTAACATGGATATGCTACCGTTTTTTTCTGTTTTTCTAGTGGTGGGGGCAGAGTGGGGCAGGGAGGATTTATAAATGTTTCTGAGCTATCAGTGCAGGCCTGTGACAAAAATACAATTCACAACAAGACAACAGCCCCAAAGGGCACTGGAGCATATTACCATGGGAAAGCTTGCTGTTTTCACTTTGATTTTATTTATAAAAATGACATTACTAACAAAAAAAGGGATACTGGTATTTCTCTTTGATAGTAAAATAACAGCTAAGAAAAAGAAGAGGAGATGACTGTGTAGAGGCATCAACAGTATAAGCTGCAAAAAAAAATTTTAAGTTTCAAATATAAATCTCAATGTGATTTTCCCCCCTTCCTCTGGCCTCGTGAGTCTTACATGCACCTTAGCTGCTGAGTCACAGAAGTGCAAAATGTGATATTTTTTAAGATCTCCAAGTTTTAAGAAATGTCCTAAACCTTCAGATTCTATTTCATATCTTATATGAGTAAGTCAAAGTAGTATCTAGTCTTAACTAACCCAAGATCACATTACATTTTGAAAGTAAAAGGCTTAGACCCATCTCCTTATTGAAATCTATGCTACTGACATACTCTAATATTACTGTCAGACATGTATGACTGAATCTTTCCATCCTCCTCAGTAAGAAGCAACTCCATGACACACAAAAAATCACAGCAACAGGCAGTCAACAAAAGTCCTTTTGCAGAACTTTCCCTCCACACTGTCCTAGCAGGATTCATTTCACCCTCAAGATTACCAACACACGAAAAATTTCCTCTAAGGAAAAACGAAAAGTTAAAAAAATCATACCTACCATTCTATGTAAGTTTACTCGAAAATTCATGTTGTCGTCATGCAAGAATGCATTGGCATACTGATCCTAATAAAAATATGGAGAAAAAGGAATGAGTTATACTTAAGAAACTCAATTTTTAATTAATCTCACTCCCTATAAATTCTTGTACTTTACAAACAAGAATTTTCAAGGCCCAGTTGGAGTGCCAAAGGGATAGACTAGAGGCTTTGTGTCAAACCTTCCTAAGTCATGCAATTTACATGGGCGTAATTTCCTGGTGTGTCTCTAGCCAAAAACCTCTTAGCAAAAGATAAACAGTAAAAATGAAGACATAGGGACATGAGGCAAATGCTGAGAGGAATCTGTTTTCCTATCTCTCTTCCTTCCCATCTGCCCAAGGAGCCTGCTCCATGTGCGACAGCTTGAAGGGTTTCATCGGGGCTGCAGAATGGCAGTGCGGGCTGCACGTGAGGACCTGTGATCGCGAAGAAAGGTCCACACGCCTTTGGGAATGTAGCTGGCACCGCAGGGGAAATGGCTACACGAGCCGTATGGCAGAGGCTGAACCTGTCTGTCCTGGCTTTGCTGAAGACTGATGGAAAATCAAACGCTTCTCACCATGGATCTTTCCCTTTCCCAACACCTTTTCTGAGGATCTGACATGTCTACACTCCAATTACAAGGAACGGTTACAACTTGTGAAAACCAACTTGCTTAAAGATTTTCTCAGAAAGATTTCTGAAAAGCAGTAGCACTAGACCTACCGCTAATAAGTAGCTCTTCTATAAGCAGCTGCCTTTAACCGGTAAAAAGTAGGTCGTCCTTTCGCAAAGAACATAAAAAGGGAAAGACTGAGAGAGATCAGTCCATCTGGGCCGCCTTTACTGTTTTTCTTGAGCAAAAAGACCAGGATGGGGAAAAGGGAAGGAAGAGATTGAAACTACAAATTTTGCTTTAAATTAACTCAAGAGCTGCCATTCCTGTGTTGCCAACAAGATCCAGTCCTTTCATCCCTAGTCCCTCTACGTGCCCGCCGAGTGCCCTCCTTCAAGCCCACGCAGAGCTCCTCCCTCTGGCTCTTATTCTTTACCCAACTGTACTCAGCCCAACTTCTTTCAGTTTCCAGTTCCTCTCTTTTTTGATTTACCTCCCCCGACAGAAATCCTGACTCCCATTTATTTATTTAATTACTTATTTACTTATTGACTAAATGCGAAAGACCCAAACGAGCTGCTTCGAAGGGGCAGAACTATTTTTTCTAAAGAGACCTGTCTCTTATTTAAAACTTCTTGGAGACAGAATCTCCTGGTTCTCAATGGAGAAGTTATCATCACAGTCCGTGCTTCTCCACACATTACTTGCTGAGCCTCTACTATGTGCCAGACCAGGAGAAGATACTGTAGAAGACAAAACATCTCAGCGCTTACACCCCAGTGGGAGGAGACAGACAATACAAAGGGGGAAGATTCTCTCTACCTCGGTGTAGGACCCTGAAAGTCAGGAGGCAGAAGTGGAGGGAGAAAGAGCAGAAAACGAGAGCACTGTGCAAGAGATAAGCTAACCCCAGCAGGCTGGCGAGACCTACCTCTGCAATGCACGTAAGGATAATCAGACAGAGTTTGCCACTGTACAGCCGGTGCTCATCTGTAAAGAAAAAAAAACCTTTCTTTCCAAATCATCCAGATAAAGTTTCTATAGAGAATAAAGATGTATATCGAAAAGAACACTCACTCTTTCTCGCCCAAAAAAATTAATAAATGAAAATCAAGTTTCTACTGGAGTAATTCTTGCTTTACTTTCAGGCAAAAACATTCTCCCAGAAGACATCTTTTCTTATATATTCTGGAAGTTTGAGGAAGAGCTAATCACTTTCCTGAGAGCCATCTGGTTATTGTAACGCATGCTGCCACCATGGCCCAAATCAGGGCCAGGCCCTTTGCTTCCAGATTGCCCTTTGCTTCTGAATAGTCAGGTATTTTCCCTGTCCCACCCCTGTCCATCTTCCAGTTACAGCACCACCATTTATACCCACCAACCACTAAGTCTAGAGATTGTATGAAATTTCATAAAAACTGGCAGTAGGAATGTACCCTTGTGGCTCAGGCAGCTAGGATGCTGGGGTGTGGACCATGTAAAGCCTAAAGACCTGGTTGGGGGGCGACGGGGGGAATAGGATGCTTCTTCCTTCTTGCCCTCTTTAAAAATAAATAAATAAAATAAAAACCTGGCTGTGGAATCAGAAATTAACTGACAGCACGGTCTAGTCCATGTTTCTCCTGCACTGTGCACATATCACCTAGGACTAGGACTAGGAAGCCGTGAACTCTTCATGTTTCTTCCTGCCCAAGTTATTCACTCTACAAATATTTACTCGGTACCTACTCTGTAGGCCAGGACTGTGCTAGGCACTAAAAATAAAACACTAAAGGAACAAAGGACCCTGCGTCCCAGAATTCACACTCTAGTTCATAAAAAAGAAGCGACCTTCACAGCAGGGCTCTAAGCCCACATAAATGACCAAGAAAGAGTTACACCATCACTGCCAATTACCAGAACCAACGAAGCTCCAGGATCTTTGTGGGTGAGGGAGTGAGACGGAGGTAAGAAGCTCCTGATGGCTTCTGATGTTTCACATTAGCTTGGACAGGACCCGGACTGGTCTATTCTGGAGAGAAGATCTACCAGGAGATTACCGTGCCACAGAAGTAAGCTAGTTCTCAGCCTGACATTAACCTGCCACTTCCTCAGAGATGGAATTTATCGAGAAAAAACTGATGACTAGAATGTACAATTGGAGTTGTAATCCAGAAATACACTCACCCTTAGAGACAGGCAGTGCAGAAAGAATGATAATGATAATCTGTCCACATTCCCTGTTGCTTACAGCAAAGCCCCTAGGCAGTCAGAAGAGAAACATCCTGGTACATCCTGGTGGAGCAGCAGTTAAATCAGTCACTTGCGAAGGAACACAGGCCACGTACCCCTGGGTTTGAATCTTGGGCCGGGGAGGTGGGTGGTAGTGGTGGCAATGGGCACGACCTTTGTGAACAACTAAGTAAAGATAAAATACAATCTTCTTCCTCTTCTCCCTGCCTGCCTGCCATCTATCCTTTAAAAAAAAAAAAAAGGGAAAGAAAAGAAAAGAAGAAAAGGTATGTCCTTGCCTCTCTGTAACAAGATTGCTGAAGACTCTTCTGCCTTCCCCTGGACACAGTTTCTCTGGCACTAACCTCCTTTTCCTCAAAAGTTGATCACCAAGTCCAGAGAAAAGTCTGCAGTTATTCTCCACTTAAAAAAGGTTTTCTGAATACAAAAAATAAGACCTATTTCATTTTAAACATCTTGCTCAATTCAGAAAAACACAAATAAGGACAATGAAAACCAAGTTTCATTATACCACGCAGATATCCTAACTGTAAAGAATCAGCCTTAAGAATATGCATAGATATACAGAGCATGTGTATTTTTAATATTTGGCCTAATGTGCTAAATTTTAAAAGTTGAGCAGCTATTCCATTAAGGTGACAATATCCAAGTCAGAAGAACCTCAGGGAAAAAAAGGGTTCTGAAAGCAGAACTAAGTCAAGAGAATGATAAATGTAAAATACTAGAGCATGGAGAAAAGAGAACAATCACTGCAGAGGGGACACACACAATAAATTCAGCAGCTGGGTGGTAGGTTCACATGTGTTCCTTTCATTATAGTTTATAACTTATACTGTTTATTATACTTAGTATAAAATGCTTAACTTCCTAACTTTATATATACACAAATATATGTTAAGAGTATACACTTTTATAGATAACATAACAAAGAAGAGATAATTTGGGGGATGGGGAGACTGCCAAGAAAAAGTTGCTTTAATTGTTCCTAAAAACATAATGAGATTCTGTTGGCCAAAGTATGCAGAATGTGAGGGGTTTAACAGACAGGAAGAGAGCAGGGCCAAAGAAGCTACACTGGAGCCATTTTGGAATTTCCTCTTCATTATATCTAACCCTGCCTTTGCCATATTTAGGCTGCTTCCTGGCAAAGACCTAGCCTGGCCTGAGTTTGCAGAGACAGTGTGAGACCACCCATAATGCAATTAATCTGTTCTCAACTTTGTCTTCCATTTTATGGATGGTAAAGTGATGCAGACAAAAAAAGTTTATATATTTATTAAAGCTAAAAATAAGTTCCATAGACTTCAATTCATTGTGTTATCAAGCAAAGCCAAAAGTTCATTTTAAAGGTCATATCTATACAAAAAGAGGTTGCCTCTTTCCATAAAGGAAAAGCCAACACTTCCAGGAAACACTGATACACAAGTCTTATTACCCTTGTCTGTGATCTCACATGCCAAGTCTCAGAGACCCACTGGGAGTCTGCAACTCTCAGTGGATTATCTGAGACGAGTTTGTGACGTGAACATTTACTTCATCCCTGTTTATAGCTCTATTCTCTGCCTCTCTCTTGAAAAAGCACTCAGAAGGCACAATCGAGGAAAAGTCTAAGTTGGCAAGGCAAAATCTCCACAGTCTAACAGAGTATGTCAATGTGTAATAAGGCTCAGATTTCTGCCCACCAAGGTTCCTTTTACCTCTGACAAGCCTTCATTTTCCATCTGTATCTTTTAGTTCTGTCTTTGTCTACTAATGTAGACAAAACATGCTCCAAAAATCCCCACACCCTGACCTCACCCTCTTAGGCAGTTTCCTGCCTTCCAGCTCCATCCTGGAATTCCTGAAATCCTCATACCAGAAACCTACGCAGCTCACCTGGCAAATCATGGCTTTCCAAAGTACACTTTATGCCTAAGGAATCATAAGCCACCTCAAAAAGCATCTCTCCTAGTAGAAAGTAAAGTGACAAAAACACTAGTACTTTAGCAAAAATCTTGCTTCTACAGAGAAACTAGATTTTTTGGTTATCGGGGAATCTGAAGTTTATCCAGGACCATGATTTAAAAACCCAAACTTCAACTACTGAGCACAGAGAATAATGGTTCCTCAAATGAACTTAAAGAAATTAATCCTTTCTAAGGCTTACAAATAAAGAAAACACACATCAAACTGTTTTGAGTGCTTAACCCGGGAGACATTTCACTTTCTAAGTTAACCACTGTCAGAATGTTTTCATTTTTTAACAATACAATTACTTTTGTAATTAGGGGGGAAAAAATCTCCTAAATAGAAGTCCACTGGATCAACCTATAGGTTATCAAATAAAATGCTAACAAAAATGCTCATTAAACAACCAAGTATGGGCGTCTGCTGGCGGCACAGTAGTTAAGTGCCTTGGCACACTTCACATAGATCCCAAAAACCCAGGTTCGTGACCTGGGGCCAGGAAGAACAACCAAGATGAACAATGAAATAAAATAAAGAAAAATGCTTCTTCCTCCTCTTCCTGCCCACGTGTCTTCATTCCTGCCTGTACCTTACTTTAAAAAAAAAAAAACTAGTGTGGCACACTCACTGAGTCTGCAGCTTCAGTGCAGTCCGCATTAAGCTCAAGGATCCAGGCTCAAACAAATAAAGAAAAAGATGCTTCTTCCTTCTCTCCCTTCCTTTGGAAAAAACAAAAAGCAGCACAGACCGGTAGTTCAGGCAGTTAAGTCTGCAGCTTCAGAGACACAGGCTTTACAGAACCCACGGACCCAGGTTCACCAAGATGAACAACTAAATAAGTGAATGCTGCTTTCTCCTCTCTCCTTCTGCCTACTCACCTTCATTCATTCCTAACTCCACCTTTCCTTCAAAAAAAGAAAACCCTTCTTCATCTTCTTTTTTTTTTTTAAAGGAAAATAAGCAGGCAGGCAGGAAGAGAAAGGAGGAAGAAGCACTCTGTATTTTATCTAGCTGTTCATCTTGGTCTTTACCCCAGGCCTGGGGCCTTGAACCAGGTACCACGGGATGCATGTCAACTGTGCTGCACCAGCTTCCTCCTCCCTTGAAAAAAAAAAAAAGCTGGCTGTTTGGGCATGGACTTTGGATGATTAAGGCAACAGCCAAAAATAAATTAAAAAACAATGACAGTGCCCACCTCTTCTTTCTTCCTTAAAAATGCTTCTTCCTCTCTCTTCCTCTCTTTAAAAAAGAAAACAAAAACGAAACTATCAGCTATGAAAAACATTTTTGAACAACTGGGAAAACTAAATATAGATTTACAATATGCCCTGGTGGAGCAGTGATTAAATCAGTAACCTGCAAAGAAGCAAGCCATACCCCTGGGTTCAAGTCCCAGGTCTGGAGGAAAACAACCAATGTAAACAACTAAATAAAA
Organism: Solenodon paradoxus; assembly: GCA_004363575.1. Taxonomy (NCBI): domain Eukaryota; kingdom Metazoa; phylum Chordata; class Mammalia; order Eulipotyphla; family Solenodontidae; genus Solenodon; species Solenodon paradoxus. The sequence goes on from RJWH01001570.1 coordinate 282,069, forward strand.
ATAAAAATAAATACTTCTTCCTCCACTCTCTTCCTGCCTGCCTGTCTCCACTCACCTTTATTCCCGCCTGCACCTTTCTCTTAAAATAAAATAAAAAAAAGGTTGAAATGGTGAATTTTAATGTTATGCATATTTTATAATTAAAAAATAGAAATATTTTTACCACTCACATAAAGAACAAAACTGATCAAAAAATAAACAAAACTGAGATATGTACTAGATTGAACTTGCTGGGTTTTCTCCCATCCTGTCTCACTCCTAGGCTAATTATTCTACTACCTGACCACCAGTTAAAGGTCACAGAAAAATCATAAATAGAGGTAGAACAGTAAACCAAACAAAATAAACTCAACTTTTCCAATACCCATTTCCCTCTACTTCTACTTTGACTTTCTAAGATAGGCAATGACATTTCTATCTGAAGTGTTAAGGACACAGCCCCTCTGCATCTCACCTCTTCCGACTGTACTCTGAACAGCAGTCCTGTAATTCTCACCACGAGCCGATGGTTTTCGTCCTTGTCCTCAAAAGGGAATTCCCTGACGGGTGCTAATCCCCCCACTTCCCACACAGAAGTCTGCATCTACTTACCAAAATCTGCTAAGACTTGCTAGTTTTCTTAGAGACCAATTTTTTTTCTGTTCTATTTTAAAGCCCTCCCCCTCCAGCTCCAGGTTTTCCTAACACCACCTCACTACCATCTGGCAGTGAGAAATCACTGTTTTCCAGTAATCAGGACCATCACCGGAGGCCCCAACAGTTCATCTTGCCAGAGCTTCAAAGTATGAATACTGCTCCTGGACTCCAGCTGAGCGGTGGTCTGCTGTAAGTCCTGCTTCCAGAGCCCCCGTAAGCCGGCCTTACCTTTGGTGTCCTGCATGACGATCGAGCTGTACTTCAAGAAGGTTATCAGCAGGTTACTTGTCTGCACATCTGCATCCAAAGGCAGTTCCACCGAACTTATAACTGGAACAGAACAGATGGAATGCACTCGGCCTCTAGTATTTCCATTGTACATTTCCGCCAGAGTAACCAGTTTGCCAAGAGCAAGGAAATCATAATAAGCTTTTCCCACCAGAGAGAAAGGACCAAGTGCTTCTCATAAAACCTTTATCTACTCTTCCTAGGCCTCTAGAGTCCTTCTACTCTCAAGATTAAGCCCAAAGCCCATCTCCTGTCTGGTAGGGTCAGTCTCGAGGAAACAGTGCTTTCCTGCCAACATCCTAAGACAGGTTGAGTTTTATTCTAAGTAGAGCCCCAAATAACCCAAAGGCATGCAGGGTACTCCCAGGCCCAATTAAAAAAAAAAAAATTACTGAAATAACGCTGGTTTCTAACACTATGGGTTTCAGATATTCAGCACTATATTTTGACATCTGTATATACTACACAACGATCATCACCAAATGTTTAGTTTCCATCCTCCACCATAAAAACAATCCCTTTACCTGACTGGCCCTCCCCTCTCCCCACTTCCTTCAGATAACCTGCATTTTGTTCTTATAGTCTAATTAAGTTTATTTTTGTTTTGTTTGTTCATTTGTTTTGTTTCTTCATTTTCTATGTGTGAGTGGTATCATACAGTATTTGTTTTTTCTCCAGCTGACTACATTCTCCTAGCATAATGACCTCAAGGTTCAGAGCCATTTTTAAAGGCACTTTGATTTGTACTTACGGAAAAGATCAGTAGTGAACAAAAATGAGCCTTACTTTGATGAGTCTCCTGCTTAAAATAAATGACAACTCATTCCTAATAAGGAGAAATCTTGCTCAACTTTGGAAGTCTTTAGGCTGGAAATACCCAAGATGAAAGATGAAAAGTTAAAGCAGAACCACATTTAAACACTACTTGTCAGTCCCTTCTCCGACTCCACCTCCTCCTCCTCCTCCGAATCTGAAAAGGAACACCGGACTGAAAACAGGTGGGCATGTCTGACTGGGACAGCCTGAGAACTGAGTTTGCTACACCAAGCTGCCTGCTATTTCCATGAGAAACTACACGCTCAGCCTCTACTCCCTGAGACACAGTCCTAGTGAACACTGAGGGACCAGACCGATACTGACCTGCAGAAAACAGCTTTGATGTATATTTCCAAAGCTTCTAAGACATTAAATTAGACTAAGACATCTTGTTAAGTGTTTTTACACTAAGACATAATATAGAAACAAAAAGAGGTTCACGGTGGCCAGACAAGCTAGAAAATTTATAGCATTCTGCTGTATTTCCGTCATGAAGAACTCAGCTGAGTTTGAGATACTATTCATAATGTGTATTCATAACTATAATGGATCCCTCTGGAGTTATTATGATGTATTCGAAGAACATTTATTAACAATGGGAAACATTTGCATATTATGGATCCGTAATACACAGCAAGCACAGCAAAAGCCTGAGAAGAAATTTGTATGCCGAACCCTCGGCTGTTTTCCCACAGTGCAGCCCCCAAGAACTCATAAAAGACAAATATATTTTTATGTTGTAATGCTCAAAGGTCTTAATTCATGTTATGGGTTAATGACCTGAAACTGTCACTTCAAACTACACCCTCCTTTGAAGCTCATAACCCATAATCATTCCTACGTCCAATACAAAGAGACCTCTCACTGGTAAGTAGGACTTTTCACCCCTACTCACAGGCAGCAATAACTAGAAAACTGTCTTATATAATGTGCAGAAATACAGAAGTATATGTATTTTTAACCAGAAAGTCCTCTCATGCCAAGGCTGAGTTGTCAAATGTCAAGTCTGAGCTGAGAACAAATGTTATAGCTAAAATGCTGGCTTTTAAAAATAATGGCTCCTGTGACATAGTTTTAAATATAACTGGGCAACTAAGCACTACTGTAATTAAAAAACAAATCTGGAAACAAGGTTATAATGCTTAGGACCCCTACAGAAAGGAAATGAGTTAGGAGAGAGAAAAGAGAACAAAAATAGAAGAGCCAGAATAAAATCCTTCATAAATTCAAATCTCCTTCCTAAGGAAGATTATTCCTTAATCTCTGGCTTCCTAATTCTTCCCAGCATCCTTCATCACGGGAGACTGTCATTTGAAAGTAGGCTGACTCCATCTTCCCACTAGAAAAAATAAAAGCTTACTGGTTGTAGGGAAGTAAGCACAAGACCTGTCATTGCATAATCGAATGTGTGGGCAGCAGTGTTCACAATGAACAGTCTAAAAGGCAGTTCTCTGAAGCATCTAGACCCCAACATCAAATGGAACTCAGAAATATATATATATATGTGTGTGGTTTTTGATATCCATGGTAACCAGGCAGGCCTCATTCTTAAAGAGAAAGAACAGTATTTCCAGTGGCTTATTCAGTGACCTGAAAAAGTGAGATGAGCGGGCAATCCTCACTACTTGCTCTCCTTGTTAAGATAGTTTGGAATGTGACTTTCAATGCTAAACAAATCCAATCTGCCACCACAGATCTGAGTACTGACGGCACCCCCAGTCGTGCTACACGAAGAGTCCTGTGCTACCTTGAAAAGCTACTGCCACAGGTGCCCTATGAAAACTTAAAGCAGAGAAGCAAATCCAAGAAGGCTATTTCACTGACAGACGGTAGGGAGATACAAAGTTCAAAATTAGATCTCCTATACCTCTTTACCAGAAATGAGGTCAGTATTTGAGGCAAAACATCGATTATTAACAAAGATTAATTTTTAGGCTAAGGTATCCCATCAAACGCATTCAGCTTACTATACAGAGATTCACCTCAGGTGACACAAAGTCTATTGGGAAAAATTCACAACTTTTTTCTGTTACCTTTCTCTTTAACTTCCAGTCATAAGAATTATAAAGTGGAACTTGTTGTTGATGCTATTTTTAGAAGGTGAAGTCTTAAATATCCATCAAATTCCCAATTAAAATATACTTAGGGCCTGTATTTTCTAATTGGGAGTGGTTAGATGACACACAGCCATCAGTAAATTCCAGGTCTACCTTCTCTTTTATTTATTCAATAACAATAACAACTGTCTTCTTGGTTCAACACAGTTATGTTCACCTTAAAGATTCAAGATCCTATTAAACGAGAAAACAAAAGAGGTGGTGGGCTTACCGTCAGAGGAGGGTGGTGTGGTTCCAAGTGGTGTGATTGGGGTCGTTGGAGGAGGACTGACAGGGGTTGTCACCAAGCCCATTTCTGGATGACTCTGAAAGAAAACACAAACAGGTTAGAAAAGAGAAGATCCAGTTCTGAGTATCGTCTGTTCATACTCTTTCTGATATTCCTGACCTCATAATTAAGATTGAAAGCTCACTGAGGGACAGCTCCTGCATGCAGTTCCGAGGAGAACCTGGTCACTGCTGATGTTTGTAAACTCCAATAAGTTCTGAAGGCTAGTTTTCTTTCAGCAACTGAGTTTTCATTATTATATAAGATTTTCTGCAGAACCCTACAAAATAGAAAACTGCAATAAACAATGCACTAGATTATTCTACAAAAGAGGGCATTTGAGATCCTCTGTAAACCTGAGAATGGACTATTCTCATCAGATCTACCTGAAACATATCTAAAGACTGTTCTGATGACCCATAAATAGAAGTGGGTCAGGGGGATAACAGGTACTGTAAAAAGAGCTATGCAGATGGTAGTCTTCCTGCTCCACAGCAGGAGTGTGTAAGGTAAGGAGGGAAAGACACAGGGGACAGCATCCACTGGAGACCAAAACAAATGACTCCTCTGTTTCTAACCTTCCATTGCTACCCATCACATCAGCCCTTGAGAGTTAAGCTGAGTGGCAACTACTTCCTCTTCTTCCCCGACAGAATCACCGGACTCATACCTTCTTTTACAGTCATTACAGGGTTTGGAGAGCAAAGAAGGAATATAATGAGAATAATGGGTAAAGTCTCTTATGCTGGCACGCCCTGGTGGAGTAACGGTTAGGCCAACCGCCTCTGACTGGCGCGGTCCACATACACCCCAAGGACCCAAGCTTGCGCCTCACGGCCAGGGGGAGGGGTCAGAGGGTGGGGGGATGAGGGTGTGACAACCAAGATAAACTAAATAAAAATTTTAAAAAATGCTTCTTACTCCTCTCTCTTCCTGCCTGCACTTTTCCTGTTAAAACAAACAAAAAGTCACTTATGCTATCAGTTATGAAAATGGCGTCTTCCTAGGAAGACCCCAAACAAGCACACTGCTTTTTAAGCCTGGCCTTACTTTCTTGTTGAAATTCAAATCAGTGGATTCCATCTACATCTGTCCTTTGAGGGAAAAAAAAGCATTAAAAAAAAACTTCCCTTTGAAAGAAACCCAGCCCTTCTGGTTCAGATGGTTGAGACACTGGTGTAGAGACACATAAAGCCCAAGGACCCAGGTTCAAGACAATCAATTGCTCTGTCAATCAATCTGCTTCTTCCTCTTCTCCCTTCCTTTCTTATATGCTTCTTCTCCTCCTCTCCCTTTCATAAATAAATAAATAAAAAGAAACCTACGCACATATTTTAAAGTCTGGCTTTAAGATAAAAACACTTTACCAATTGTTTAAGACAGTTTTCATGAACACTTGATTTCTTAGCCTAAAATAGCACCCTTCGGAGTGCACCCAACTACCTGCCCAGCCCTCAGTATTCTATGATCTCCTGCTCTCAGTAACCAAAGATGACATTTTCTGTTAACAGCTAATCTTATGCAAGACATGGTAGTTTTTAACCCTTCTTCTCTGGAAATTGGTGAGATGAAAAGATAAATGACTTGGCCTATTTTATCTCTGGGTTGCAATTCCACAGGGGTGAAGAAGGCAGAAAGCCTGATATAAAAATCCATATGATTCTCTCAGGTCCTCACTTCCAAAATGACCAAGAAAAGAAGGAACAATGGTCGTGCCAAAAAGGGCCGTGGCCACGTGCAGCCTACTCACTGCACCAACTGTGCCAATGCGTGCCCAAGGACAAGGCCATTAAGAAGTCTGTTACTCGGAACGGAGTGGAGGCTGCAGCTGTCAGGGACTCTTCCGACGCGAGTGTCCTCTATGCCTATGTGCTTCCCGAGCTGCACGTGAAACTATTACTGTGCGAGTTGGGCCTCTCACAGCAAGGTCGTCAGGCATCATTCTCCCGAAGCCAGGAAGGACCAAACACCCCACCCCATTTAGCCCTGCAGGTGCAGCCCCACAACCTCCACCAAAGCCCAGGTAAAGGACCTGACTCCTTCGGAACAGAAGAAAAACGGTCCTGGAAACAAAACAAAGTGGACATTTTGCTTTAAAAATAAATAAATAAATCTATATGAGCAGATAATACCAAGGGAATTTCAGTGGACAAAACGAAGCAATCTCAGTTCAACTGGGAATTAGTCAACTGGTCAAAATCATGATCAGACCCAATTCGGCATCACACGGAAAGAAACGGCTTGAGGAGATCGTGCTGCCACTGAAGCGACTCTGTTGCTGCCACTTACCGATGGAAAGCGGGATTACCTAAAAACAGCCAGGCAGACTTTTCAACAGATTACATCTGTGTGAAATTCAGGGAGAAAAAGGACTGGCGGTTTTAATGTAACCAACCTGGGCTAACACTGTGATGAAGTTGCGATTTAAATGGACAGCCTCATAAAGTGCCAGGAGGATGGCCTCATTGGTTCTGAAGGAAAAGAACAAATTAGAGACTTAATAATGGAGGGGTTCAAAGAGCATAACCAGCAAGATTTCAGCCCACTTCTCATTAGCTATCTCTGGGGGTTTCCTGTGTTCTTTATTTCCCTTTGGGCTTACATAAAGGGAATATAGGCAAGGAGTCAGGGTCTTAACTTTTAACTCCTTAGGACCAGTTCTTCTGTACTTCATTTACTATCTTCCCTCCCACTTTCCCACCCTAACCCGATTAAGTCCTTTACGGGCTCAGATACCCAGCCCTCTTTCATTCCTGAGACAACTGTGAAAAGTTCCTCAGTTTTTTGAGGTTCAGTACACTTGACCAAAGCAGAGGTTTCTAAGGGATCATTATTATTGAAAACTCAACAAATATTTGCTGAATCACGAAAGGAAGTTTGAACCTGTAAGAGATTAACAAGAGGAAACGTTTCACACTCTCATATGGAGCCAGAGAGCACACGGCACAAGAATGTCAGGCACTTACTGCACGGAAATTTTCTCGTGGGCATCTGCTATGAACATGCTGCCCACCTGTGGAAGAAAAGGAGAATTGCAGACTCATGGTTGGGAAACTGAGAGCTGTGCCTCAGAACTGTTTACTCACTGACAAAATAAGCTGCCCATTCTGAATATCATAAAAGAATCCTAAATTACAAATGAAATAATGAGAACTCCACTAGATTGCCCTTCCTTTGAGGGACTTAAAAAAAAAAAGGTGGGCCCTGGTGGAATGGCAGTTAGGTCTGCTGCCTCCAGCCAAGCACAGTCCACACACATCCCGAGGACTGGGATTCATGTCCTGGGGTCCAGAGAGGAAAAATCACATTGAACAACTAAATACAAATGCTTCTTCCTCCTCTCTCTTCCTGTCTGCTTACCTACTCCCCTTCATGCCTGCCTACACCTTTCCTTTAAAAAACAGTAATTATTATTCCCAGTAATTATTATTCTGTCCAGTTCTCCTTTTCAGTGTATAGTTTAGTCATCACTGACAGCGACTATATGCTAACCTAGACATTCTCTTTACTCTGCATCTTTCCTGAAAGCTACTTATTTGAAGTCAGAAACTATCTCACGAGGAATTTCACAGAAAGCAGGTTTTTATCCAACACAGACAACCTTCAGGATATTATCTGGGTTTCAGACCAGAACTGTCTGTTGAGGCCCACTGTTCACCTTTTAGATCAACAAATCTATAGCCTGTGTCACAGGCAGAGCAGCTGAGAAAGTCAATCGAGCATGCCATCTCCAGCGCTCAACAGCTAAGGCACTGAGAGGGATACCCATCCCTGTAAAGATCCCTTTCCATCAGCCTCCTCATGCCTAGAGCGATGCAGCTCGAACTCTTTTTGGAATAAGATTTTTCCTTCCTGGCTAAAAGGCAAATATCCCCGGGAGCAACATAATTATATCTAATGCATTTAACCACACATTAATACAGCTCCGACCTCAGAGAAATTTCACCCATTTTATGCTTCAGAATTAGCTTATCAAGTCCCTTCCTGAGACAAGGCTCTGAGAAAGAAGAAGAAAAAGAGGCATGGGCATTGGGAGGAGAAACTGCCTTTTGAGGCATCAGAGAATACTGCTTCTTGCAAGAAATCAAAAGCTGTCTCACTGTAGGGCTGATCACTTGAATACTAGTGCCCAAGAAAACAGACTTTCTGAATCTGCCCAGATCTAAAACCTCCTGGAGCTGTCTCTTAAACTGTCCCAAATTAGCTGGTCCAAAACACAACGTCGCCAAGGCTGAGAAACCTCCTACAGGAGTCTTGCAGACTGGACTGATAGCTTTCCTAAACCTCAGACCATTCAGGCCAAGCCCTAAGTCTTCAGAGGAGTGGCTCAAATCCACTGTTCCAATCCCTCAACTCCAAGAACAAGGGACTAGTGGCCACAGCAAACAGCCAAGGAACACTCGGTACTGGCCTCAGATCTAAACCCTCCTATTCTCTGTTGAATATGGTCAGTCCTCAAACAAAGCCAACTTCTTAGGAAACGAAGTCTGGTTTTAACACGTACCGATTGTTTAGCCTTTAAAAGCTAAACTAGCTGATTTGAAATAATTAGCCCCAGACGTGGTTCTGGTGGCTCAGGCGCTAAATGAGCAGCTGAAGTGTGGAACTGGGCTGGTAACCCAGGACTGGAATTAAAAATAGAAATTAAAAAAATCAACAAATAAAAATGCTTCTTCCCCTTCCTTCCTTTTCTTCCCCTCCTGTTATTTTATTTTTATTTAATTGTTCACACTGGTTGTTCCCCTGCCCCTGAACACTCCCTCTAAGACTCAAACCCAGGGATATGGGCCTGTGCTCCTCTAGAGGCAACTGATCTAACCACTACTCCACCAAGGCACTCCTCCTGTTCCTTCTTTAAAAAAATGCTTCTTCCTACACTTCCTTCCTTCCTCACTTTAAAAAGAAAACAAAGTCTCAGAGAAGTCAGAGTTCCTCTTTCCCGTATGCCACTTGGATTTGGAAATCACTAAAAGAGCTCCCTTTTCATCATGCCATCGCCTCAGATCTGAACTTAAGAGTCCAGGTTTGTCTAGCCCTGTAGAGTGTGCTGAGCAGGAGAGAAAAAAAAAAGCAAGACTTACCATATTTGTTAAAGCAGAGAAAAAACCGCTCTGGTGCTCTTCTTCTTTGTCTTTATATTGCCTGAACAAAAAAACTAAGTTCAACTTCACTGTTATTGATCGAATCTCTTTGTCCTTGGCATTCTAGGTGGTCACCATGGCCTGCCAGGAATGCATAGAATTCACTGACTCCAGAAAACAAAAGCACTGTGACAATCCAGCAGTGCAGCTTCTCCTGACACCCACATGCGCAGGAGGTACCTGCACCAGAAGGCCTGGCTACTTGGGGAGAGACTCATAAAGAAACTGCAGAAGCGTGAAACTGCTCGAACACGTGGCTGACCCCACTACTTCCCAGACAGACTATTACTTGACAAGTGTGACGGTGAAATTACTTCAAGGCTGTAACAGTGAAAATCTTGTTTGTTTTTGAAGAAAGAGAAGGGAAACCTGTAACCTAAACTATTAGTGGAGATGGAACGGATTTGAAATTTCAACATGCACTGATGTGTGTGAGGAAAAGCCTGAAGAGGAAGGAACAAGAAAGACCTTGGCCCTCCCTGGACGAGGGACACTTCTAGTTTCCGCTCACTGAATACAGGACCCTCCCCAACCCCAGTGGGGGGAGCAAGCATCAATGAAGACAGCCCCCAGAAGAGACAGGAACTCTGGAAAATTACACTTGATTCCTGATGAAAAAGTGGCATCTGTCAACCAGAGCTAATTCAGTATGTTTTCTCCTTTATTTTTTCAAGTGTACGAAAAAAGTAGTGCTTCACATCCTTTGTTAGGTAGAAAATTCTATTTGCATGACACATTTGGGCTACATGGAAGAGCCACCTTGTGACTGGAAAGCTAGTTAAAATGCTTAGCAATAAAATAGCAAAGGTTATAAAAGAATGTGCTGAGCTGCTTTACACAAGAAATGGATATTAACCTGGTGGCTACTTTCATCCTGGTGTTAGAAGCAACCACTGCTAAAGTCATCAAGCCAAGCTAGAGCAGCAGCTGTGCCTCTCGGGTAGGTACTTCCTTAGCATAGGCCAGAACTAGCAAATCTATTTCCTACTCAGCCAATTCAAATGAAAATTAGACCCTTCCCTTCTGGAAAGGTGACTTACCTATTGTATTCAGATAAAGCCTGGGCAATCACAAGCCCCATTCCCTAGAAAAGAAAAAAAGAGCACAGATGAAATAGGGGCTGGTGATGCCGCCACCCAGCCAGGGAAAACACTAATTACACACCCCAGGGTCCAAGCCCAAGAAGCTCTCTCTGCCTGAAAGCAGGCAACCAGTTCGGAAATTGAGATATCGTCCAAGCATCAGAACTTCATTGGAAAGATTTTTCTGATCTAATGCTCTTATGTAATGCTTTCAGATACAATTAAAATAGAGTAATAAGGTATGGAACAGACCAGCCCCGATCACTGACAATTTCACTGAGATCATTTCCACCTCAAGAGAAGACTGAGACTCTTCCAAGAGAATGTTCTACGTCTTTAAGACAGCCTCAGTAAAAGGGAGAGTTCTGGGGCGAATGAAGACGCAGAAAGATAAGCCATTCCCTTTCAGCCTGAGGAAAATAGGAGTGTAACGGGAAGAAGTGCTCAACAAATGTTAAAGTGACGTGGCAACTTTTTCTCTAGAACCTGCCAGGCATAACATAAAGACAAGTTAAGGTCACAGGATGAATCATATGTGGTTTGTTTTGTTTTCTGTTTTTTCATCAGAGAAATTAGAAGAATGAAGAGGGAAAGATGGAAAGATAACAAAATCAGACTCTTGGTTATCTTCTTCCTCCACCCTTCTTCTCATATTCAGAGATCAGATGTTGTTTCCTAATTTTTCGAGGATTTATGTAACATACATACTTCCCCAAGTCAGACTGTAACAGCTCTACAAGTTCTACAAGAGAGTTCTACTCTCCCATCATCTAGTCATCTAAGGCTTTTTTTTTTTTTTTAGTTTCAGCTTCACTGAGGTACAACTGACATATAAAAAGATATTTAAATGTGTGCACGGTGGACGGTGGTGATCTGACATACCATCTAAGTCCTCACATTCATAAAAATGTAACTTATTGAGTCTGTAAGATAATCAACCTCAGCACACTATACCTGAAATATAACCAATCATTTCATTATGATTAGCAAGCAAATAGCCCATCAAATCTTCCTTCCACGGCAAGCTAGAAGGCATTAAGACCGTCAAACGATGCTCTAAAAAAAAAAAATAAAGGCCAATTCCTGCTCTGTTCTAAATAGTCACTGCAAATAAGTCCACCAAATTCAAGTGAATAAGCCAATACACACAATCCAGATACTCACATTGAGCGTGGCCTCATCATCCACAATTGACAGCTTCACAATATAAGGATTCACAGACTGTAAAACAAGAGAAGAGAATCAAGGTGAATGTGACCTACTTAAGAACCCATTAACTCTTTAGCTGTTAACAAAATGCTTCAAAAGGTCCTCTCTCTGCAGTGATACCCCTAATACCAGGTCCATTTCATCTTGCCAGCTGACGCCCCATTTCCAGTAAATCTCTCAGTGTGCATGGGCATTCACCAAGCACGGGCACACATGCACACAAAAACATGCACAAATCCCATTCTGTTCTAGCTGCATTTCACTTCCTGCTGGACTAAGTCAGGCCAGGCCTATGCCTGCCACTTCTCCCATCTCTCCCTCTTATTTGTTTCTAGGAAGTAAGTGAGCACTCCTATCCTGCCAATAGTTTACTGAGTCCATAGGGACTAGTGCCTTTAGGGAAACATAAAAGCTTCTTCGCCATAAGGCACAGATTTATAAATTGCCAGCTTACATTCTCATCTCAAAGGCTTCCTAACCATTCCAAACTATATGCAGGGACTAATTCACCCACCCGTAAAACAAAGCCACCTTGGGGGTGGAAAATGGCAGCTGCTTAACAGCCAGAGAGGCCATTTATGGATCCAATTCCCAAATAACACTGCAGGAGAACTGAAAAAAAGGATGTAATTACCCAAACTACAATCTGGTCAGGACACTGGGATTTAATGATTGTCCCATCACTTATAGCTTTGGACGATTTCTTGAGCTTTTCCAGACCCAACTCAGTCGGACGGCATATGGAAATGGACATATATTTAAACTCATTAAGTAGTTGAGCTATCTCCTAGCAGTGGGATGAGAACCAATGACCTGCTCACCTTGAAAACATCCTGCCCACGGGATGAGAAGAAAGACCTGATCTAGTTCAGGCATCAATTCTAACCCAAGGGGAGCAAGGAACAATAGTTCTCAGATTGGTACTTTTTCCAGCAACCAAGAAAACTCATTACTGAGAGAGTTGGAAATCCAACTGAAAGGCTAACCCCCCGCATAGAGCTTATTTAATCAAGTTTCTAAGGGCATCTTTCTAGTGTCAAATGGGAATAGAGAAAGAGACAGCTTTGCTTTCTTAACAGTTCAAATGTGTATAAGATTTTCTCAGCACAACTCAAGGAGGTCCAACACATTCCATTTGTCACTTGATCTGACAGAGGAAGGTTCTCAACACTTCTTCCTATAACCAACAGAAAAATGCTGCCGATGCTACAAATTTCAGACAAGATCCAATGCAAATGGATTCTTGGGGGGAAAAAAAAGTCAGCAGTAGGCAGATTCGAAGACGCCACCATAATGAACAGGATGGCACTAAGGAGCGGAGCATGCCACTGTTTCTTGGCATAATGTTTAAAAGTCTGAGTCATTCATCCTCCCCAAAGTAGACTGTTTTTATGTAATAATAAAGATTATTATTATTATCAAAATATTAAGAAAAACCTATGCTTTAGCAGCAGTTGAGGAAAAGGCAAGGTGGTTAGAAGTAAGGATTTACACAGAGCTCCCATACTTACTTGTTACAAGTTAGGCGTATTAATTCACAAGCTCAATTTCCTCATTCATAAACTGGAGATAAAATTTTCTTCCTTGGGGTTACTATGAGACTTAAATCAAGTAGGACATATAAAGCCTTAGCACGGTCGCACTCCGGTGGCCAACCGGGTAAGATCACTGGACGTAACCCACATACATCCCAAAGACCCAGGTTCAAGACATGGGTCGGAGAAAACAACCAAGATGAACAATTAAAAAAATGAATGTTTCTTCTTCCTCTCTCTCCCTGCCTGCCTGCTCACTGCCTCTACCTTGCCTTTAAAAAAATAAAAAATAAAAGTAAGACTTTAGCACACAGTATTTGGCATATGGGAAAGGCTCAATATTCGCATCTATATTTTTTTCTCCTTTGACATTTTTATCATATTTAAAGGAAGCTCTTTAGGAAAAAGGGAGACAAAAGAAAAGGATCGCTTTGCACCTGGACATCACAAACAGTGCTGCAGCTTCTGGGAAACAGCATGTTTAGGGCAGCCTTTAGGGACTGAGTCACTTCATCTCAAAGGACACTCGGCCAACGCAGGCGTCCAGGATTCCAATGCTTTGAAAGTTTCTGTTCTACCAGACACTGGCTTCCCTTAACACACGCACCTGCGGTTCGGTCACATTTTACAACTGGAGGCAAACTTTTCATCCATGAGGCAGAATCACAAACTCAGTAAGCTTTCACAAGCTCTTTCCAATAGGGTCTACTTAATCTGTCTGATGTAAACCATATTCACCATTTTCCAGTGCTTTCCCTAGCCCTGTTCCCTCCCTCTTCTGTTTCATTAGACAAAGGGACAAAGGGAGTACGTTATTAGAAATGAGGGAAAACTAACTTCACTTACTACATGACATCTTTTCCACTGATTCCATCTCTTAAGTCTAACACCTCATTTACCTTCTGTGCATTTTAGTTTGGCCTTTCCAGTGCCCTGTGCACTTTTCTAAAAAGATTAGAACTTACCCCATTGGTCATAGGATTGACTATGGTGGCGGCTAAAAGGCTATTCTTCCCAGGACACACTCTCTCATACTAGCTTTTGGTTTTGTATGTTTGTGTGGAATTCCTCATGTTCCTGTCAAAGCCCTTCCTGTGCCATGGTCACCGGGATTCCTTCTTCGTAGTTTCTGGTGAGTGACTTATACCTAAAACTGTGAAGCTCAGATAAATTATGACCACCAGCTTGCCCTCACCTACAATATCAGTTCTTCTGGGACTTCTGACAAACTACAGATGCATACCTCACTCCAAAAATATGATTTTCGCCAGTTCCTTGGCCATGTCCAGTTTTTCAGGCTGACATTTCAGAAAGCCCTGCTGGGCTGAGCCTGGTCCATTTATGTCTAGTGAAGCCAAGCTACTGCCTCCGAGTGGCCTGCATCCAGCAGAACGTTCCAAAAATATTCATTACTGATCACAGTGCTTTACTATCATATATAACTCAACTCTGTAACTGTCTCAGCATTTTCCCTCAGCTATTTTTCTTGCTGCTCTAATAAGGCCCCAGAGGCTATTGCACATGACAGAGATCAAGATGGCTACCATGTCAGCCCCTCCAGATCCCCAGCAAAACAGGAGTCGGTGATAAATTACAT